>JAPKLW010001618.1:56007-122465 GCA_026898455.1 Plectranthus barbatus | reverse complement strand
CAGCCAGCCAGCTGAGCAACCAGCAGGACAGAGTGCAAGTTAGACTTATAAGTTCAATATTTCCGCTGCGTAACGTTATACACTCTGATAAACAGGGACCAACAGCCTTGAACTGTTTGCTCAGCTTTAGCGTACTTGATTTTGCTTTAAAGATGTTCGGTAATCGTCTTAGTAGTAACTAATGTTGATTCTTTAACCTTCTTCTGGTTGAAGATCCGATATTTATAGCCTTGGAGTAGAAGGTTTGAAATAAATGCCCATTAGAGATAAATTAGAAGATGTCCAATCGGATGCCTTTGTTGGCTGCTGCTCTAGGCGAGTAAGTGGTGCTTTTCCAGATGTTTCGGCACCTGCTTCACTTTTTCTGACTTTGACAGCGATGATTCGTCTTTGTGTCACAACGATAGTACTCGTCAGTTTGAGGAATCTCAGACTGGTTGTCTAAGGTAACTAAACTTGGAGTTTTGTGCTTGCAGACTTTAAGGAATCTTCAATCCTTAAAGTCTGTACTTTATCAGTACGTTCCTCAACCAATTCTTCTTATCTTTATGCGTTGGGACCTGGACTAGGACGTCCATGCTGGTGCCACCATACTACTAAGTCCATGTTGATGACATCATCCTTCGGTGTATTCTTGGTCCCTATGCTGGTAAGTGTTGGGGTACGATGATAATCGGCCCACTTAGAGGCCCAGAACGTAGCCCACTAGTGATTTTACTAGCCAAGTAGTAGGTCGGCCCAGACGGAAATATCCCGCAAGAAAGCAGTTTGACAGAAGGAGCAGTTCGACCAAAAGTGGTCCGACACCAGCAGTTCGACCAAAAGAGCCCGATAGGAGCACAGAGCAGTTCGATAAGCCAAGCTAGGGCACCAAAGCAATTATTGTGCAGCCGCCCAATGGTAAAAAAGGTAACGTGCAGCTGGAAGATAAGCTCACATTATTTTTGGAAAGAGCCAGTAGTAGTCAATGCAACAACACCAAAAAACTCGGAGTTCGCTACCCAACGATCGATGTTAATATCCAAGGAACCCTAGCTATTTAATACTCCTATATATACCCCCTTGTAAGTCGATTTTCGACACCTAACCCTAGCTATTAAGAACTCGCATTGTCAATCTCCTCTTTGAACTTTTATATACTAAACTTGTATTATTCATTGAGTTGGACGTCGTCGAACTGGATTTTCAGCTACCGTACCATGATCTCGATATATAATATAACTCGGTTTGTCGTACTGTCATTTACTTATTATTCTCAAGTGATATTTTTGCCATTTTCTGTGTTATTTGTATACAAAGTTCCCGGGGCTCCGTATCTATACAAAGCAATCCTCAACAATTAGACGCCCACCGTGGGGCCCCAGGAACAATTCTACACTAACCTTTTCTGCAGGAAATGGCCTATGGTGAAAGCACCACGAACATGAGCGAAGCCAACACGGGAAGGACCGGTACTCCACCCGGCATAAGGCGAGGAACTCCCTATGGGACAGGCTGGGGGAACCTTCCAGATGTGGGGCGCGGAAATCTGCAATGAGGAGGTGGAAGAGGGGCCTCGTTGCCACAAAATGACGAGGTTTTGGATGATTTTTACAGGACATTCAACGCTACAACGTTAAACGAGCTAGAATTCCTCCCGCCATTACCTTCAAGCATTGCGGATACGCATGTGTCGCGATTGGTGGGACATGTGCAAACCGTCCGAGCAGCGATCGAGAAGATGGGGGCGCAAATGAAAGAAATGGCGAGGAGGTACGAACTCTTTGATAGGTAAAATAGGCGGTTGCAACACCAAGCCAACACGCGCCCTATCGTCAAAGAGCCTTGAAGCACCGATAAGGAGCGTCAGTCTGCGGCCCAAAACTTGCATGAAGTGTTCAACCAAATTGACGGGGCTTCCAATGAGCGAGCAACCCTGCGAACTTCTAACGCAAATCCCCTGGCGCGGGATGACCAGGCAACAATCCCAAACCAGGTCGACAACCCTTATGCATATAGAGCGGCCGTTCGAGCAGAGGTTGAGCTACTTTGAGTCCCTCATCGCTAGTATTCTAGGGCTTCCGCCACAGAAAGGATGATACCGAGGGAGAGCTACGCGGAGTCTCCATTCTCCCAAGAGATAGCGGAGGATGAACTACCGGCACGATTCACCCCACCAAGCTTTGCGCTATATGAGGGGACCAGCAACCCGGAGAATCACGTGGCCGTGTACAAGCAGAAGAGGTTCGCTCTGGCAATCCAAGTGCCCAGCGGGAGGCATGTATGTGCAAAAGCTTCGAGTCCAGCCTCACTGGCCCTGCACTCCAGTGGTTAATCATTCAGCCCAAAAATTCTATCTCAAAGTTCGCCGAACTACACCAGCTGTTCTTACATCAATATTCAAGTAGTCGGAGGCTTGATAAGCACCCAGATCGACCCTATACCAAGATAACGACTCCTAACTCTTAACATTTTCATTTTTATTCCTTATTTACCATCACTTACTGATTTAAGCATCGGAGGGGCGATGCATCCTAACTCTGTTTTGTCGACTATGTCACAACTCAATAATAGAACTACGTGTGCCCAAAGAGAAACCATTTTGAAGCATGAAGAAAATGTACTATTCATAGGCATACGGAAAACAAAAAATGATGTTCACAAGTATATAACAAAATAAAATCGTTCTGACATCAAAATAACTCGTTCGAAGAGTAAGGGTTCAGAAGAAGCTTGACACGGCTGGGAAAAGAAGAGCTCGAGAGTCAGGAGGCCGTCTACGAGTCAGGGTTTGGCCCGGAGCTCGCCTCTGCGGTAGGTGTGGGGCTTGATGAAGAGCCAATTGGCTGCAGACCACCACCTTGGACATTCTGCTCGATCTGAGGCATCTCCTTCTGCTATTGCTAGGACTCTTAATCCGTCATATGCTCCCCAAACGGGCACTCCTGCGGGCTGAAAGGGACCAGTTGGCGACCTCGACTTGCTCCTCTGGGTTAGGATCCCAGCCGGGACGTCCAGGATGCTTAAGTCTCGTTCTGGGAACCGTCTGGTAATTCTATCCCAGACCTTGCTTTCGACCTGTTCAGCGAGCATTTGCAAAATCGATTAGGGCCGCACGCCAAAGAATGATTAAAGGAAATAAAGAAGAAGGAACTAGTACAAACGAAAAATGGAAGCAACATAGTACCTCATAGGTCTCAGCCTAGTGAGGAGAGAGGATCAGGGACCCAAAATCGAGCCCTTCGCCTGACTTCAGGCGGTCGATTTGGTCTTTGAGCTCTTTCAGCTCGGTTGTTTAAGACTCCTTCTGAGTCCGCAGGCGAGCATCCATGGTTCGAAGTTGATCCCCCATTCTTTGGAGATCTTTCCCTAGATTAGAGATATCAGTCATCGCCTGGGCGTACTTCCGCTTGAAGGCATCGACCTCCTCCCTATAGGCGTTGGCCTCCGCCAGAGTGTTGTCAGCCTTGACGGCCAAGGAGGCAGCATTCCCCTCATTAAGCCTTTCTTGGCCCACTTCTTCCCCGCCTTGACCTCCTTCCGGAGCTGGAGGATCTCCTCGGAGCACTTGTCCTCGAAGGCGAAGAGCTCTTGGTGGATAAAGTCAAACTCCAAAAGCTTTCTGGAAAATACACACAATTTACCATTAGAAGTCATACACCCGCAATTATAACATCAAAGGGGAAGAACTCTCTTATAGCTGGCGATGGTTGTAGCGGACTAGCCGGTGGGAAACTGAGCCCGACATCGGGTCGATCACTGGAGGATCCAGCAACAACTTCTGGGAATGGACCAGGAAGGAGTCCACCCTCGTGTTCAATGGGGCAGTCGTCGGCATGAGAGACCTACTGCGGTCCTCCGTCTTGTCCTGATGGGAATCCAATCGGTCCCTAGATCAACATCGACGACAGCATTGGAGTGACCCCGACTCCTTCAACCTCGCCCTCTCTCTACCCTGTTGCGTTGAAGTGTAACGACATCTAGGCGGGTGGGAAGACTCTACCCCCTCCAACTCCTGCGGAGTTTTGAACGGAAGAGGGGGAGGTGGAGGCGGAGGGGTCGGCAGTCACGTCGTAAGCACCGTGCAATCCCTCCCTGCAAGGATAACAAGGAGATCAGTACGAGCACCCGTTTGAAAATGTACCTAAAAGGATCGTCGATGCATTGATTGGCATCCCGCCGTGCTCGAGGAACTCTATATTCTCGGGGTCGAGCTTCAAAATGAAGTAGGTATTCCACCACCCGTGGGAGTTCGACTTTGGCTTCTTAATGAGTGTCGATGTCCTGAAGCCCATCGGGTGAAATAACAATAGTATTTGTCAGTGCACTAGTTGAGCCGGTACATGCTGTGTCACTCCCGCACGGTCGGAAGGCCCAACTCAAAGTCCATCCAAACGAGGAAGACCCCAACCAGATGACACCAACTATTGGGAGCGAGATGGAAGGGGGAGAGGTTGTAGGATGCGAGGACCTCGCTAAAGAAGGGGAGCACCAGTAGTCCAACCCCATTGTCCATTGCGGCGGTGTAGAATGCGGTGAACCCCGATGGTGGGTCGAAACACCTCTGCTTAGGCCTGGGCACCCTGTATACATCATTGCGGTAGGGGACCGAGTCCACCAGGGCTTTCATTGTGTCCCGGGTAACCCCCAAAATAGCACCCAACACCCGGTGAGTGTGCCAGTTCTCTAGCTGCAAGAAGTCATGATAGGCTTGTCAAGGCCTTCAAACATAATCATGCTTAAGACAAATAACTTGTAGAGCGGTGAGCAGGGTCGAATCCACGGAGAGACCGTATTAAATCAATTTCAATAATTAAAATAAAACAAAACAATAATAAACTAAAGCAAATAAATTGGGGGGGGGGGGTTGGATTTCAGATTTGAAACTAAAGAAGAAATTAAACAATGGAGTTCACGGATTTATAATGTATCTAGCTAAAGGAATTATGGCAGGCAGAGCTTATGAATTGATCATCGTTTGCTTTAATATCAAACTTAGGTTAATTGAGTATATTAATTCTTGACTCAACGTACTCGAATTAATCCTAAGCTATTTATTTACCCAGCATAAATAATCAGCTTAGGTTCTCAACTTATTGAACTAAAATCAATCGCCCAACACAAATAAAATTAGTTTGTCGTCTACTTCGTTAGAATACAAAAAATGCCCAGCATAATAATATTTCTAACCAGACAATTGTTCAAGTTAATAGATGTAGCAAGGCCCAGAAATATTGATTCAAACATATAAATGAAATCATAAGATGAGAAATAATCAAAACCCAGCATACAAGAAAATCATAAACTCACAACTCGAATAAACTCAAAACCTGGATAAAAGCCTTTACCTAGAAACATTGTCTAGCAATCCATGAAGTTGAATAACACCAGAGGAATCACGTGTAGCAGCTGCTCCCTCTTGGAGAGGATCCAATGATATCTTCTACCGTTGTCGTCTTCTTTTACAGAGATCACACCTCACGACTGCTGATTCAGTGGCATGCCAGCAACGAGACGTCACCACGAAGAATACTTCTTTGCTACGTCTCCTACCTCGTGAAGAAGAGACTAGCGAACGAAGAGGAAGCTAGGAGGTGGGAAAGAGAATCTTTGTTCTTTTCTTCCCAGAAAGTGCTAAGCAACACTACCTCCTAACAAGCTGCTAAAAGTCAGCATGAGGGAATCCTTGGAAAGCTGGTCAGAAAATCTGTCTAGATTCCCTCATTGCCTAGGCTACAGCTGCAGCCAATTTGAAGAAATCTTGAAGACCGTAAGCAGCATAATATAGACTTGAAAAATAGTTCTGTAATAGGTTATTTTTTTAGTTTATCCCTGTACTTGTAATGAAAATTATTAAAGGATAAACTGACTTGTTGATGACAATCTCTTTTTGTCCAACAAAGGTCTTCGTTCTTCAAATGCTGAACTTACACAATCCAATGTAATTAGCAGGCTTCTATTTCTCCCCTTCTTAAGATTTAATTGCTATAAACTGATAAAGAAAATCAATCGAGCAATATCTCTCCAAGTTTATAAGGAGCAGATCTTAAGTAAAAAGCCCAAATTGAGGGGGAACTTTTCTGAGTTTATGAGACACATTGTCAAAATTGTAAAAACTCTACAGTTATCCTCACCTCATTGGCTTAGGTTCCAGATGGCTTTGACCACACCGAAAAGGGCAAAATTGTTAGGATTTTTGTTAGAGAAATCTTTCCTTACTTTTGATGTTTTGGTGGGTCAAAGAATGTAAGCCATCTTAGTTAGTTTTTCCAGTTTCTAGAGTTCTAAACTGTAATCCTTGTATAGGATCGATCGAGTTGTAATAGAACTTAGGCTGAAGATCGAGCAATGGAGAATCTTCAAGACTTGACTACCATCACGCCTAGTCTTAACCGAAAACTGAGTTGGAGCACTCAGTTTTAGGTCTATCCATACTGACAAGGAGAAGTCAATATGAGGGCTTTCCCAAACTGTCTAAGGAGAAGTCAGTTTAAGGGATTTCCATACTGATCCGGAGAAATCAGTATGAGGGTGTTTCACATACTGACTATGGAAAATCAGTATGAGAATTTACCATACTGACCGTGGGAAGTCAGTATGAGGGCTAAGCTGTACTGACTCTCAGAAGTCAGTATAAGAAGCCTTAGCTAGACTCAGGCATTTGTAAATGCCTAAGTCAGTACGAGGTTATCCAAACTGGGTTCCTCGGGCTGCAAAGGAGTCTGACATTAAGTTAGTGTATAGTAAACTGACAATGGGCAGAGCAGAAAGGAGACCTATGGCATGGGCTACGATTGGATAATATAATCCATGAGTCTAACGTCTGGATTTATTTGTCTAACGGATAGAAATTCAAATTACCATAGGTTCTCCTCTCTATATAAAGACCTGCCCTCTCAACCTTAACAAGTTTTCCTGAATAGAATTCAAAATCTACAAGTCTAAAGAGACAAAGGGCATATTCAGGTAATCTCTCCCACTAAAACTCTCTCGGAGTTTTCCTTGTTCTAAACACGAGACTTGAGTCTTCGACTCAAGTTACCCACCGTGCTATCTTCTCCTAGGACGAGGCTGAAGCTCTATTTGGTGAATATATCTTTCTGAGATATATTCATAGCAGTCAGTTTCCTAGTCTGGGACTCTGATTCTCACGGGTGTATGTGATATGTGCGTAAAATGACCTATATTTTGATGTTTGTACATGCATGTTTGCATTCATTTCACTCCCATATCATATGCTTTTTGCTTCTTTTTGTTGTATTTTTGTGTTTTGTGTGTTTCAGATGGTGTAGGTTAGGTTTTGGGCATACTTCAGCATTTTTGGCTAAGTTTTGGAGGAAAATCGCCTGATCCGAGAGAAAAGAGGTGTGGAGATCGACCGGGAGGAGCAGAGAAGGCAGTAGGAGAAGTTCAGAGACAATTCTCGGTCGATCCACTTCTGGGTCGGCCGATCTGGAGGCACAGAGGCCTGGCTCGGTCGATCCTGTGCAGGCTCTGACGATCCAAGCATTTCAGAAGCAAGTTTAGGGCGATTCTGAGCAGGCTCGACCGGTCTGCATTTCAGAGGCAAATTTTGGTCGAGCCGTTCATGTCCTAGCCGATCCGAAGCGGGAAATTTTAGCGGTTTCGCTGTTTCAAGCCATCTCGGGCGATCCACTCTCATTCTGGGCGATCCGAGGCTCTGCCAACTCATTATAAAAGGGGGAAATTCAGTTATTTTGGGGACTTTTGTCAAATTTACAGAAAATACACTTAGATTCTCTCTTCGATTCCTACCACCATCTCCTTCCAAACCTCACCCAAGGTGTCCAAGAGCTCATTCAACATTCCTTGGTGAAGAATTGAAGATTCCAAGGGGGTAGATCAAGATCAAAGTGCTCAATTAGGGGAAGAAATCTATCTAGACCTATCTTTTGTTATGATTTGCTTTAAATTGAATATTGTATTGATCAACATGATAGGTATAGCATTCTAAACTTCTTTGGATGATGATTTGAATAAAGGTGTGTGTAAATTAGGTTGAATTATGCATGTTTACCTCCCTATTTGAGATTGAAACATACTAGAGCTTAATCCTATTCACCTAGGTGTAGGTAATAGCCAATCTAGGTGATAATTGACGCGAATATTGCAGCCAACACGCGGATAGGAGCGTCGTGATTAGTATGTATTCTTGTGTTCCTCGATCCAATCCCTGTGCGGAGGAAGAGCATAGGATGATGATTTACGTGCCATAGGGAGTGCGTTAGGAATCGATAACGTAGCTGTTTGACGTTTTTAATATCATCTACGGTCAATTCATCGTGATAGGGGGTTGGCTAGTGTACGGTAATAGTCCATCCATCTAGGGATTAAATTGTGTTTGCATCAAAGTTCAACTTAATTGGAGCACACCTACTTTCTTATCAACATCCATTTCCTTTGTCTTGAGTATTTGTGAGTCTTGTTCTACCATTTTGTCTAAGAAATTGAAGAATTGTTTGAAATTACCAATAATTGAATGATGAGTGTGTTAATTGCTTTTAATGTTGTTTTAGTTAGTTTGAATTCAAGTTTAGGAAATTAGAACAAAACTCAATGATTTTAATCGTTCCTAGCTATAAGAGTCCACACAACTAGATAGTATTCCTTAGGGCAAAGCGAGTAAGTTCCTTGGATTGATATTTTATTACTTGATACATTAATTTTGAATGATCAATTTTAGTGTCATCAGTATGCCAGCCACCTGTGTTTTGGGAAGAACCTTTAAACATCAAACCATTCTGGGAAGAATTAGTAAACATCCACCCACTAGGAAGGAGGCTGCGGGGTGCGTCCCCACTTCAACCTGAAGACTGAGTCTACGAGGAGTTCCTAGGCGAGTGCCAAAATTGATCGGACGGCGGAGGTGCCACGGACTGTGTATTAATCATAAGGAGACTTGTATTTACTTAGTGAATTATCCAGACCTTGGATCTAAAGAGTGGATGTAGAATATTGAAATCCGAACCACTATAAATCTCTGTGTGCTGCTTTAGTGCTTTCCTTATACTTGCTCTGTTTTTCTGTTTCACAAACTGACTATTAAAACCTTCAATACTTGTCCAAGTATTGAAGAGTACAAACTGTGAAATTGACTTAAGACGAAACAGAGACTTAAGCTTAAACTGACTACACACAAAACTGACATTACTCTGTTTGAACGAACCAGTGCTTGTGCTTACCTTTACTTCCGCTGCTTTCACAAAACCTTCCGCTGCACAAAATTGCACTCTGATTTTGGGACCAATAGGAGTCCTCTCGGCACAACCGTTCTTGTTCAAGTTCTCTTTCCCTCCTTGCAGCTTCAGCTCTTTCAGCTTCCCTTCCACCATCAGCTACTTGATTAGTTCCCACATCTTATTTACCTCTTGGACCAACAAAAGAGCATTCCTTGTGGTGATTTGAGTGTTCGGATCCTCTAGAGGTGGCCTATTCGGATCATCCTCCTCATTATGATTGTTCAATGGCTCCATGTCTCTGTTTGTGTTTTCCTTTCCTTTGCTCTTTCTTTTCCGGACTGTTGCCTAGATTTCTGGGTTAAAGGCTTCGAGTGATTTGCCCTGGGCCCTCGTGTTCATGAAAAACCTTAGAAAAGAGACAAAATTGAGAAAATCAGATGGCGTTGATAGACATGGGGTGTGTCGATCGATGTGGGTGACTTCTCTGTGTCGATCGATATAGAGGCTGATTTTCAAAACCAACATACGCACACAACACAAACAGTAACAAATAAAAATACTCAATCCTATTAATTTAAAAACAAACCAGTAATAATATAGAATCTAAAAATTCCCGACAATGGCACCAATTTGATCGATGCTAAATTCACATACAAATTATAACAAAGAGGAAAATAAATTCTTAAACCCAAAGGTTGTCGAACCCACATGGAATGTATGACAAATCTATTTCATATACTAGCCATAGTTTTCAAATCTTAATTGTTTGAGTACTTGAAAATAGGGTTTTGGGTTTTGAAATTTAAAGATGATAAAACAAGAAATTAAAGGTTCTTGAAGACAATAAATAAAGAGACTGATTCTAGGGTAAATAATCAAACTATATATCAACATGAAAAATTCATCAACTCAGCAATGGGGTAAAATTTGATTCAGATGGATTCAATTCCTTGTTTGGCAATTTAACCCTAGATTACTAATGTGTGACTATCTCCTCTCAGTGTCAAGAACACAACATTAATCAATCTTAATAATTATCTAATTCAAACCTACAATCAATTCTTTTTATTAAGACAGAATCAATTGCATTTAATTCCTCTTCCTAATACCAATTTTCACCTTTTAGTCCTTCAATTGATAACTACAAATCAAGATTAGTTTTATCTCTCGATCATTTGTTAATTCTAGATCCGACTGAATTAAAACCAGAAATTAAACCATGCTACCGAGTTGAATCTTTTAAACATGAATCAAGATGACTATCAAAGCCTTAGAACCTGCTAGGGTCTTTAGCCACAAAACATGGATAGAATAAAAGCAACCATATTACTGAAATTCATAAAGTAACTTACAATAAAGAGGAATCTTGAAGTCTTGAAAAACTCCAATGTTAATTAAAGTATGATAAAAGTCTCAAGGTATCAAAAGCATATCTAATTTTTGAGCATGTCTAGTATTTATAGAGGAGAAAATTGTCACTCAAAAGCTATTGGGCTTTTAATAGAAGATATTTCTAATCTAGCAGAATTTTCCTTCTCGCGTCTCGTCGATCGACATGAGTTCAGGTCGGTCCTCTATCTCGGTTCCAACTTCGATCGTCATGCATTGTCCATGACGCTCGACATCTGGTGTGTCGATCAACATGGATCCTTCACGTCGAACTCTTCATTCCTCCTGCCTCGGTCGACATCGACCACCAATGTCGATCGACATGGATGGTTATGTTCAAGTTTTTGGCCTGTCTTCCATGTCGATCGACATCCCGTGTGTTGACCGAAATAGCAGCTTCGTCATTCTGCCTCTTTTCACCACTTGACCACTTTTAGCCCAAAAACCTGCAAAAACTGACTATGGCAAGCATAACATCCTCTATAACATACTTAAGCTCGGCTCGAACTTTTGTCTGTTGAGTCTTATGCGCATTCTAGAGTGATTAGCCAGTCTAGTCTTCAGATTAGCTCAAGCTTACAACTCAATAAAAGATCCTATACAAGACTTTATATTTTTTTACTATGCCGAAACTATCTAAGATGACTTTTATTATACTTTGACCTACCATAACACAATAATATATATATATATATATATATATATATATATATATATATATATATATTATATATATATATATTGAAAATATACGAAAATAGCCAATTTAATTATATGAAAACCTTAAATGGCCACTCTTATGTACATTCAAAAACAGCCAAAATAGCATAAGTGGACCAAAATATCCCTATTATTCACTTAATATTTATAAGATTTTGAGTGTCATGAATCAGGACAATATTTATTCTCTTGAATGTATATGTATAATAATTCTATAAAAAAAATTTAAAAAACATTAATGCAATTAAAATCATTTAGTTTTTTTTCAATAATTCTCTAAAAAAAACAAAAAATCATTAATATAATTAAAATTATTTAATTTCAGTAGTAAATTTGATTAATAAATAAATCCCACTTATAAATAAAAATTACCTTCAGATCATTTGCGATCATAAAAATCAAATAAAATCTAAATACTCTCATTTGCATTGAGATCATTTGTGATCAAATATTTCACACCACTTAGCTCTCACAAAAATTAAACAATTTAATTACATTAATGTTTTTATTTTGTTTATAAATGCTTGAATTTTATGAATCGTATCATTTATACTTTTGAACTTATATGTATAAAATAAATATAAAAATCAATATATTAAATTTTTTTAATTTTTTTACAATAATTCAATAAACAAGAATAATCTAAATATACTCATTTGCGATCAGAAATTAAAAAAATACATTTTCCAACTTGAGACCACTTAGCACTTATTTTACAAATATATCAAACAAAATATAAATACAAAATCACAAAACTGAATGACCCCATTTACGATTAAAAATTGAAAAAAAAAATGCCAAACAAAAGAAGCTAATAACAACATGTGCTATCTCAAAATTTCATTTTATCTAAAAGAATATTAATTCCGACACTTAATTACAAAAAGTAGCAGGTATTTATTTTTTATTTAATAATTCTATGTGGACATCATATTTCAAAATAAGGTTATTTTGGTAAAAATGGATATTTTTTAAATGTGTTTTTAAGGATGGTTATTTAAGGATTTTACATAGTTGAAATGGATTTATATATATGAAAAGGAGATGATGGATGTAGATATATTTTCCCAAAAAAGGTCTTTGATCTTTGATTCATTTATCTTCTTGTCTATAGTAGATTATCATGGATGGACGGTTCTTTCTTATATATGAGAGAGTGAGTGTGTGATAGTGTGAAGATTTTGAGTTCATAATTGATAATATATTTAGATTTTATGTATCTAGGGTTTTCTTATGATTATTGTATATTTCATATCTTTCTAGATAGTTTCATATCTTGTACTGTTCTCTATTTATACCCATCAATACATAATTCAGTTTTGTGTGGAAAACCCTAATATGGTATCAGCCAGAAATATCGACAATCCCCTCCCCTCTCTCGTCTAGGCGCCGTCCTCTCTCTTTTTCTTTTTCGTCGACATCATGTCCGACGTTCTTCCCCTATCAACTCTTGTTCACATGGTTACGATAAAGCTGTCTTCTTCCAATTTTCTTCTTTGGCGTTCACAGCTCGTACCTTTGCTCACATGCCAAGATCTAATGAAGTTTGTTGATGGCTCCTCACCGGTCCCTCCCACCACGCTCGCCTCTCCCTCTCGCACGGCCAACCCTAATCCGGCCTACGAGACCTGGCGCCTCCAGGATCAACACCTCCTCAGTCTTCTCCTATCAACCCTAACTGAAGAGGCTATGTCCGAAGTTCTTGGTTGCACAACCTCGCGCGAAGTCTGGCTCGCGCTGGACACGGCGTTCAGTAATAAGTCTAAGGCACGAGAATTACGTTTGAAGGACGATCTTCAGTCCCTTAAACGTGGTTCCCGCTCTGTCTCTGATTACGGCCGTGAGTTCAAGGCGCTATGCGATCAGCTTGCTGCGATTGGTCGCCCTGTCGACAATACGGACAAGGCTCACTGGTTTCTACGAGGCCTTGGACCGGATTTCTCTTCGTTCTCCGTTGCGCAGATGGCTCTCACCACCTTGCCCACCTTTTGTGATTTACTGTCTTAAGCAGAAAGTTTCTCTCTATTTCAGGATTCCTTGGCATCTCCTAATGCGTCTCAGGTTGCCTTCGTTGGCCAATCCAAGTCCTCTGCAAATTATGATAACTCTCGTGCATCGACGGATCGTTGCGGCAACAACAACAACACCAACTCGCAAGGTGGTCAGCGTCGGCGAAAGGGAAATCAACGTCGCCCTCCGCATTGTCAGATATGTCGCCAGAACGGACATTATGCGGACGCCTGCCCTGACCGTTATTCGTGCAGCCCGCATGCTAACCTAGCCGAAGCCTTCCAGGCTGGTTGTTCGGTTTCCTCTCCGACGGCCTCAGATTGGTTCTTAGACACCGGAGCCTCATCGCACATGACTCCTGACATTGATGCACTGGACACCTCTCGCCCTTATTCGGGCTCTGATCGTGTAATTGTTGGTAACGGTGCTTCTCTCCCTATTTCTCATATTTGGACTTCTCGTTTATCGCGTTCTCTTAATCTCTTGGATGTTTAGGTTGTTCCATCTCTGACCAAGAATTTACTTTCGGTCAGCAAACTCACAGCTGATTTCCCGATTGATGTTATTTTTTCTGACAACTCTTTTGATATTCAGAGCCGTCAATCAAGGGAGACACTCGCAAGCGGACATCGCAGTAACGGCCTCTATGTGCTCGACCGCATACAACCAGCTTTTCTTTCGCATTTATAGAAAAATGTTTTACGTGCTTCTTTTGAATTATGGCACAGTAGATTAGGACATGTATCTTTTGATTCAATCTCTTTACTCAATAAACAAGGGTTTATCTCTGTTACATCTTGTTTACCTAAACCTACTTTATGTCCTTCTTGCCAATTTGCTAAAAGCTCTCGGTTGCCATATCAATTAAATGACAAACGCTCATCACATGTTCTTGATCTTGTGCACTGTGATTTATGGGGTCCGACTCCTGTTACTTCCTCTGCTTCTTATCCCTATTATGCAGTTTTTATAGATGATTTCAGTCGCTTCACATGGCTATATCCTCTTGTAAGAAAATCGGACTTCTTCACGGTTCTGGATAGATTCACCTCTCTGGTCGAAACACAGTTCTCTCGAAAATTGAAGGTCTTTCAAAGTGATGGCGGTACTGAATTCACCAATCACGCAGTTCAATCCTTTTTTGCGAAGAAAGGTATCCCGCATCTGAAATCATGTCCTTACACTCCCTCACAAAATGGGCGTGCGGAGCGCAAGCATCGTCATGTTACTGAAACCGGACTTGCTCTTCTCTTTCAATCCAATCTTCCACTGCATTATTGGGTTGAGGCATTCTCTACAGCCGTGTATTTTATTAACCGGCTTCCTTCGTCGGTTCTTCAAGGTGTGTCTCCTTTTCAGACTTTATTTGGTGTTCCGCCTACTTATGGTCATTTTCATCCGTTCGGATGTCGGGTTTATCCTTGTCTTCGTGATTATGCTGCTAATAAGTTTTCTCCCCGGAGTGCACCCTGTATTTTTCTTGGATATTCTTCTCAGCAGAAGGGTTTTTGTTGTCTCGATCCTTCCTCAAATCGAGTATATATTACACGGCATGCACGTTTTGATGAGCATCTATTTCCTCTTGCGGCCTCGACATCATCTTCTACACCTATTTCCAAGCTGGATGTGTCGACGTTCCTTGAACCTTCCTCCGCGCCTACATCAGCTTCGTCTGTGTCCGTGCCGGCTGCTCCTTCACCACCGCCGATCACGGATCCTCCCAGGCCATGCTCTTTATGCCCTGACGATCATACTGCAGTTGCTCCGATTATTCACTCACCGCCTGCTGCAACACCGGATCAAGCCGTGCCTCCTCCTGCGCCTCCTATTCATCCTATGATCACTAGGGCGCGCGCCGGCATCTTTAAACCGCGCCATCTCGCATACTATGCCGCGACGGGTCTTCACGCGGCACTCACAGCCTCTACCGAGCCCAAGGGTTTCAAGTCCGCTGCCAAGAATCCCTTATGGCTCGCTGCTATGAATGAAGAGATGGATGCCCTACGGCGCAACAATACTTGGGAGCTGGTGCCACCGCCTTCCAACTCCAATATTGTCGGTTCGAAATGGGTTTTCCGGACAAAATTTCGCTCCAACGGTTCCATTGAGCGTCACAAGGCTCGCCTAGTTGCTCAGGGATTCTCTCAAATCCCAGGGTTGGATTTCTCGCACACCTTCAGTCCCGTTGTTAAAGCTGCCACAGTCCGTGTCATTTTATCAATTGCAGTTTCTCGGGGTTGGCCTCTTCACCAGCTCGACGTGAAGAATGCCTTCTTAAATGGGGTTCTCTCTGTTCCAGTATATATGGCTCAACCGCCCGGCTTCACCGACCCACATCATCCGAATCATGTCTGTCTCCTCCGGAAAGCTCTGTACGGCCTTAAACAGGCGCCTCGTGCATGGTTCCAGCGACTGAGCTCCTTTCTTCTGTCCTCGGGATTTGTCTGTAGTAAGGCCGACACTTCTCTATTTATTTTCTGTCGACATTCTATCTGTTTATTTCTACTGGTCTACGTCGACGACATTATCTTGACAGGAAATAATTCTTCTTCTATCTCGGCATTTATAAAACGCATGCATGGTGAATTTGCGATAAAGGATATGGGCAGTCTCAGCTACTTCTTAGGGTTGGAAGTCACCTTTGTAAATGATGGTCTTCTGTTATCTCAAGCAAAATACGCTCGCGATATTCTTGAGCGTACTGACATGCTGGACGTGTGACCCGTCGCCACACCTCTTCCCGCCGGGACATCTCTCCTACATGAAGGCACGCCGATCGAGGATATTACCTACTATCATTCGATAGTAGGGGCACTGCAATACCTCACTATTACGCGTCCGGACATTACCTTCGCCGTAAACTTACTCAGTCAGTTTTTGAAGTCTCCGACCCTTGATCATCTTCAAGCTGTTAAGCGAGTATTGCATTATATTAAAGGCACTCTCTCTCACGGTTTTCACTTCTCTCGTGCCTCTCCCTGTGATTTAGTCGCCTACTCTGATGCAGATTGGGCTCGATGCGTTGACACACGCCGCTCTACTTATGGCTACGCCATCTTCTTTGCTGGAAATCTTGTCTCTTGGAGTGCTAAGAAGCAACCAACTGTAGCACGTTCCAGTTGTGAATCTGAATATCGTGCAATGGCTAACACTGCAGCTGAAGTTGTTTGGCTATCTTCTCTTCTTCGTGAGCTAGGCGTCTCTCTTGTTCGCTCGCCTCGTTTATTTTGCGATAATAAAAGTTCCATCTTTCTGACGCAAAATCCGGTTGCCCACAAAAGAGCTAAACACATTGATATTGATTACCACTTCGTCCGAGAGCTAGTTCAAGACGGCAAGTTAGTGACTGAATTCGTCCCGACAGAGGTTCAACTGGCCGACGTCTTCACAAAAGCCCTACCGCGCCCACTACTCGAATTTTTTCGTCGCAAGCTCAGCCTCGTCTCAATACCTACAGCTTCGCTTGAGGGGGGATGATAATATATTTAGATTTTATGTATCTAGGGTTTTCTTATGATTATTGTATCTTTCATATCTTTCTAGATAGTTTCATATCTTGTACTGTTCTCTATTTATACCCATCAATACATAATTCAGTTTTGTGTGGAAAACCCTAATAATAATGTTGGAATAGTTGGACGAAAGGTGGTTTTAATTGTTGAAAGCTCTCAATTAAAAATATTGTTCTAAGGTCTTAGATTCGAAAACAAAAAGAAGAAAAGAAAAGAAAATGCATGAAAATATGAAAATACCAAGGTATTTTGAAATGATGGTATTTGAGGAGAAAAAAAAAAGGTGGAACATGGTTTGAATAAATAATTATACCGTGGAGTTAAAAAGAAACAATGTGATTTAGAAATGTTGGAACTTATCCATAAACTCAACTGATCCCCACTGACATGACCAAATATTTGTTACTTTTCAAAAAAATAAAATTAAATTAAACTACAACTGAAATTAAAGTTCCGAGTATAATCTTGTCTCGTGCGTATATCTAAATAGTGGAAAAATTAGAAAATATGAAAATTTATGATAGATTTTAGTTCATATATTTCAGAGATTCTTGAGTTACGTCAATTTATTATATATAATATCATTGCTAATTTGATTGTGTAATGTATGCATAATGTTTTAGAATTGATATTATACACATTTATTTATAATTTTCTTCGGTTGAGGATAACGAACTAAATTTGGAGTATTATAAACATTAATTTTATATTTACTTACCAATGTTTTGATGTTCATTCACGAGGAAAAACGCTCTGTTTGTCCCTTCAACAATTTTAGGGGACTCGTTAAATCTTTCATAATTATTTGGATTTTTTCAACTTTTAAAACTCATCAATTTTACTTTTACATCATATCTTTATACTTAAAGATCCCTAACATGCCTAATTAAGTGAGAATAAAAAGATTTATGGCTCTATATAGTTTAATGTCTTCATTATATTGTGTTGCTTCATTTGATTATGTTAAATGTTAGGAATTAATGTTAATTTTCATGAGTTTAGTTTTGATGCGTTGAACCAAATATTAGAATCGGTTAGTTCAATTAAACTTGGTTGATGTAATACCACATTTGTAACCTTATATAAGTTAATTGAGTTGTAAGTAGATTAGATACTTGCTCTACCGGAAGAAACCAGATAAAACTGACTCAACCAATTCTTTGGAGAAGCAGACACCAAGTAGTGGAACTCACAAGAGTTAGTTGTGAAGGAAGGACTCCACTACTAATTAAAGACGTGCTTTACTCCAAGACTGATAGCAAGGATGACAAGACTTGACTCCAAAAGTAACTGAAAATCACTACTAAATGACATGTAATCTAAAAATGAATGCAAATATTATCCTACATGATTACTATTATTCATGACCATATTTATGTTCATGAATAATGCATAATTCAAAATTGAATGCAAATATAACCTATTTACTAAATATTATTCATGTGACCACATTTATATTCATATGGTCACATTTACATCCATGAATCTAAATTAATAAAATAACTAATGCATGCTAGAATTAACTATATAAAATGCCTAGCCATATTCTTTGTTTTGCTTAGCTCGTGCCCTTGTGATTGAACCATCATGCACGACTAGCGATTGCATCTTGTTTTCTTTTGGATGGGGCGTATCTCCATCAAAAGACAACAACAAAAGAGCCGTTCTTACAAGAAGTACATGTCGCTGAAAAGGTATGAACAACTACAAACTTCGGAAAATGTGCACAAAGGCTATAAGACTTGGAGTGCATACAAAAATTAATGACACATATAAATACTCAATAACAGTATTAGTAATAGGTTGTTGAAGCTGCAAATCCCAAAAAGCGCATCACTTATCGTGATTATTCGCTCCAACCATCAGTTAGTTATTATTTGTCACAGAACATGAGACTTTTAGCCTCTTTGTTAAGAGTTAATTTTCCAAAGTTCATACTCTTTCTTGAGTACAATATGAAGAAGGTTTCTAGATTGCTTTCATAAACCGACACCTACCTCAATAATCGACTACATTATGTGAAGAATTCAAACTCATAATCTTTCCAACCGGTGAGGCCTAGAGATGCACTTGTGGTAAAGTCGATATGCCTGAAGAGAACAAGATACAATGCAGACTAGTTAGGTGCGCAAGGCAGAGGACATATGAGAAGAGACCAATTACATCATCTTGCAATATTATTCTAGTAATTCCGGTCCATCTAGCTATCGAAGAGTAGACGTAGGATCATTTGATATATAAACTATTATAAAATTTCATGTGTCCACAAATCTGTTGCATTATTGATATAGGCAAGCTACTGCACAATGTCCTTTGAAATCGAAGACTTCAGCATTATACAACCATGTTGTTCACTTTCCGCCAATATCGGTAATATTTCGAATCCGCCTTTGGCATCATGCAACTTCCGTCAACAATTCCTAGCTTATCTTTATACTCCAAAGTTGTCACTACATCATTCCTCCACAAGCGATAGTTGGAATCGGTTAAAGGGAAAGTGACCAAGTGCATGCCAGGGTGATCATATCCATGTAAATGGATCTGTTCTTCATGTTGGGCATCATCCTTCTCCTGAGCCATCGAGAAGAAGAAGATGGATGCAATCGCAGAAAGGAATTTATCCAAGGCTCTAGATACCATGTTTCATTTGCGACGATATATTTGGTGAGAAGAATAACTACTTGAGGTTTGAGCCCACATCATTTTCTTTTCAAAGGGCTAGGAAGACTATGCAAGGTGGTCAACGATTACCTGGATTTTATGCACAACCGAAACAAGTTTTTCGAGGTCCAAATAAGAAGTTTATTTCCAAAAGGACTCCACACACGGTCACTTATTCTCAAACACACTTCATGCATCATACGAGAAGAAATATTAAGCCAACCAAGGAGTACTATGAAAAGGTACCAATTGTAAGAATTATTTACTTCAAGGACGACGATTGACTTGAGAAGCAACACACTGATTTAGGCTGGGGAGAGCGGTGGGGCGACGGTCTAGGAAGAATGAAATTGGAAAATCAATTACGTATAATGATGATGGAAAGAAAGAGGGTGATAATTATATTAAAACAAAATTACAAAACTGCCCTTCATTTCTAATAATGCAGGTTGTTTTATGGTTTAGGGTTTAGTAATTTTGAAATCACCCAGGTTATCTGAATGAATTGCTTTAAGCTAAAGTGGTCGTCAGTTTGCAAGTTCGCCGCTTGAGTCTTTGTTTCTTCTTATCTTCACGATGACCAAACTAATGGCTTTGATCACAAGCCCAGTTTTTCTTGATCAGGTTTTACAACTCGATAAACATCCCAAGTGAATATTACAAGTTCGTATGACTATGCTAATCTGGAGACATCTCATAAGGTGGTTTATATACATTTTTGACACATGAAAACATAAAATTTAAAGGAATTTATATCCTAAATCCCCAACAACTGTCCTATGTCCTCTCTTATTACTTACATCTAGAAATCATTGAGTTTTGGTTTAAAAAGAGGTAGATCAATCTGTTGTTTGTTGGTAGATGTCAATGTCTGTAAGTCCACAAGCTCACTCGTCTCTATTGCGAGTTTGAGATTCACCCTTGCTGGTGAACACTTTGCTGGTAAACTCCTTGTTGGGGAACACCAGTTGGTGATGATGTGTCAACCAACAAACTTCAAGTGTACTGGTCCTAGCTGGTGAGGACATTTTAGCCACCAAATTCCTAGTTGCTTCCAGGCTCATTGCCAGTTACTGTGCTTCCAACTGGTAGTCAGTTTTCTCCCAAACTTGCTCTCGATCAGCTCCAATTTAGGGGCAAATACAGACATTGAGATCGTGGGGGCTCGATTATATTTTCAAGATCGAAACTATATATATATATATATATATATATATATATATATTTAAATGTATGTAATTTTTTTTAAATGTTTGTGGGGGGGGCTGAGCCCCCATGTGCCCACACTGCCTCCGCCAATGAGCTTCATTATATCTCGATAAATTCCTACACAAGATTTTACAAAATTTTGATCTAATCTAAGCTAGAGACTTACTAGTTGTTGGTGTTTGATATACAAAACATATATAAAAAGGTAAAAATTACATCATAATTCTTAGCAGGGATTTAAACAATATTTGCGATTGTGAACAGTGAGTACGCAAATTTGCGTCTGCATGAGAGAAAGAAAAGGGGCAAAAACGCCGAATGTGTTTGTATTTGCAGATGGATTGGAAATTAAATTTGCTGAAAATTGCGTTTGCGTCTGCGTATAGAGGAGGGTTGGAATTGCTCTTAGGGTACAGTTGTTAATTCATCTCCAAAAAATATAGAAAACATATACGTCATAATAAGTATTATTTTGATTTCACAATATCCAAAAGTATTTTTATATATTAACTCCATATAATAAAATATAAAAAAAGAAAATCAACAGAAATTGATCGTCACTTATTCAAGAACTATTCAAACGTACGTTATTGGGAAATTATGATAAATGACTTTCGAGTGGAGCATTAAAAAATAAATAATTTAGTTCGTTGAATCGGAGCCAATTATTAGAGTTGAGCAAAAGTAACACGTAAGAGGGGAAATTCTTGGATATTGGTTGTCTATACCACACATAAAATAGATGTTAAATTTAATACGTTCATGTTATTTGTGTATATATAAATTACATGATAATTATAAGATTTTTCAATATTGTGAGAGAACCTACTCGATCATCTATCTTAATAGTTATTTCTTCCATTTTAATCGTTAAGAAGTCTTTACACATGAGATGCCGACAATTGTGTGTTTTACGCTACGACAAAAAAGAAAAAAAAAAAAAAGAAAGAAAGAAAGATAGAAAATGAATTTTATTTTTCAAAAAAAGAAGAAGAAAGGGGACAAAGTATTGTGATAGAGCCAATTCCGGAAATTCAAAATCTTGCATATTGGGTGATGTTATGATTAAAAGTATAACAAAATATTCAATTAAATTGTTTTTAAAAAATCTCCAACCTCTCATATGTGTGTGGTATGATTATGTTTAAGTTGAAATGCATAAATTAGAAGTCAAAGCAGCAATGATAATCTGTGTGTCAATAATGGTAATAGTTGACAACTGCTACCAAAGTTTAAATCAAACATTATATTATTGGACTTTTGTCCAATCACTTGTTTGTGTTGGTTGCCCCTCTCCAGCCTCGGAGGGATGCGGCATAATCATTTCACTCCCAATAAAATTATTTTATTGTTGAATTAATTTAAGGAATTTTAAAATTTTCAATTCAAAATAAAAATAATTATAAAATTTGCAATCTAATATTTTAATATTAGCTTATTGATTGAGGATTTTGGAATCTTTTAGGTCATGAATTAAAACTTATCTTTCACATACGTACTTTCACTCTCCAAGTTGGTGATCTAGCACCGGCTCAGATTCTGAAAATTGGTTAGTGAGCGAGTTGGTTGATTATTTAGCCTTATTCACATATACTCCAACACTTGTGGTATTGAGTTTCAAATCCAATGCAAGAATTCAAGAAACCAATAAAGAATACAAAAGATTTATCAAGGTTCGAACAAAGCCGTCATGCGTCCTCGCTTTTGACTCGCAGTCGGGAATACACTAAGTTGGGGATTACAATGGTGTTGCACAACCTGTTGCTAGATGGTGAATGTCTGTGTCCACCAATCCACTAGCATATTCGCTTCTTCAGGTTTGAAGTGTGGGCGCACCACTCAACCTCCAGCTGGTCGTGGGAATTTGAGTTCTTTCCTGGAACATCACGGTATACACCCGTAATAGTTAACCAAATGAGTAGTGGTAACTCCAAGATGTTTTCTTACTTGGAAAGTAAGAAAATTGAGTAGCTCTTCCAAGATGCACAGAGCCTCGTGTTCAAAAAAGAACACGTAAAAGCTGATAAAACAGTCTGAAAGCTTTTATTGCTTGAGTATAGATTTCAGTAGAGTGTTGATGAGGAAGAAATTTCTAATATAAATTCCTAACAACAACCGAACTATTTTTTAAGTCCGAGATAAATAGTTTTACATTTTTAACGGAGTATTATCAATCTAAGACCTAAAATGTTGTTATTATCATTTAAGGATTCAAAAGATGAGTTCGTAATTTGAGACCTAAAGATCCCAAAATCCCCAATTCAGAATCTAAAAGATTTTAAAATTTTCAATCAAGGAACACAATTTTAGGTTATCGATTGAGAATTTTAGAACATTTTAAGTCCTTAATTAAAACCCATCTTTTAGATCTTAATTTGACAACTAAACTATCTTTTATGTCATAAATTAATAGTTTACATATTTAACGGAATATTATCAATTAAAGACCTAAAATATAATTTAGTTATCAATTTAGCATTTGAAAGATAAATTCTAAATTTATGATCTGAATTATCATAAACTCTGAATGTCATAAATTAATAGTTTACATATTTTATTCGTCGAAATTAAATAATACTCCCTCCTTCTCATAGAAGTAGTAGAATTAATACTCCCTCTCATATTTTCTTTTGGCACAGTTTCCAATGTTGGTGAGTGTAGCGTAATTAATATTTTATTGGTGAGTGTGAAAATGTTTGCCATTTTAGGAAATGAGACAATTAGATGGGACAGACAAAAAAAAATGAGACTACATCTATGGGACGGAGGAAGTAACAAATAATATTTTCTTAGTATTAGGAATTTTGTATAGTTTAGATAAAAATGTAAAAAACGATAGTCAGATACAATCATAGTATAGAACTGACTTTAGCTAAAATTGATCTTAGATTTGTAATTAGTAAGATCTAAAAGTGTAAAGTGGCTTGACTAGCAAAAAGACTTTGCAACTAGAAGAGATGACTCAAGATGACCAAACCAGCTGATCCAGTCATTCAACTGACTGTTGAGAGAGAAGGCAGGAGAACCAACTGGAAATCAAAGCATTGACCAATTGAGTTCAAGCGGTATCTATTAACGATTGAGGAGGAACTGGCAACTGGATATGTAGCTATCAACAAATCAAGGTTCAACTAAATCTTTATATCAACTTACTTTTTCATCATTGAACAAGCTTTTTCAAACTTATGTAAAGAACAAAGCTGCAGATTGTACGCCAAAATACACACGTTAACATGCAAAAAGTTTGGAGTACCATAAACCTTTTCTAACGGTGTTATTTCAAATTTACCCTTATAAATACTCCATCTCGTGTTGAAGAAGAAGCTTTTGGGAGTTTAACTTTTTAGTTTTTAAGCCTTGAAGCTGTAAGCTGTTGTTGATGTTGTTTTCTATCTATAAGCCATTCTATCTTAAGTTGTTATACTTTTCGTGCAGCCTTAGCATGAGATCTCTGTTTGTTTGTCATATGAAACCTACCGGAGAGTCATCTAGTTGCTCATCAGTATAGGCTCAGAGACATCGCAGATCCCTGGGATCAGCCAAGAGACAGAAGTTCGTGAATGAAACGTAAACCTTAATCCCTGTAGTTGAGGCATTTGAAAGCTTTTAGCTAGCCAAAGATCAGATACGACCATTCATATTAAAGTACCATGGGCTACTGAAGATACCGAATGGAAGAGTGGAAAGATTTCTAGTTTTTCAATCAGTCTTACAAGTCATAATTGATTATAACACATTCATCATTTTTAGAGAACGTCATTGTAGATACATGAATTTCTCATGTAAATGGATCTTGAATACACAACTGGAAATTATGAGGTTAGAATCACTATTGAAGCTACAAATCTTAGTAGTGTTTCATCCTTGATAAATGTGAAGGTTGGAAGTCGAATGAATCGCCTTACAGGAGTTAAAAGCATTATCTAATTATGAGCGATCGCCCGACTATAGTCCGGAACAGTGGTGGTTCTACAACCCTTTTTAAGAACCACTATTTTGCACTTGCTGATTATAGGTCATCACTGGTATCTTTCCTTATTTTTTCTTAAAAATGAAAGACTCACAAACTAAGAGGCATAGTTGACAAGGAAGGTCACCTGAAATTGAGGACCAACTGGAAAGGAGACTAGCTAAGGAAGAAGAGGAACAACTGATGGAGGATCAGCTGAGGGGAAAGAAAATAAAAGAGCGTCGATGACCAAACAAGGGTAGTGTAGCCAGTTATAATAATATCATAAAATGAAATATCTGTTAATATTAATGAATAACTAACTACATTCCTTTTGCACAACAATCTTTCTTAGTCTCAAATATTTCTAACATATTTTATAAATGAGTTGAATATGCATAGCTAAGTACTATTAGTTATTTTTCCCAAAAACTTTAAAGTATTTCAAGTGGTATCACTATATTCATTCTCATTATTTCACAAGTGATATCCAACATAGGGAGAATTGAAAATGTTAAGGGGAATCCTAGTTTGACTTTGATTAATTGAGATTGTAATTCCCCTTCTCTTCTCAAAGTTTTTGACAAATCAAAACGGAGAAAATTGTTAGGAATCTTGTGAATCTTTGAAGAAATGTAAAAAAATATTAGTCAACTACGATATTTTTATTAGCTATGATTGATCTACAGATTTGTAATTTCTAATTTCTAAAAGTGTAATAGTTTAGGCTCGGCCAACAAAGGACTTTGCAACTGGAATAACTAACTGAAATCAGTTGACCTAGTTATTCAACTGCCTGAAGGGAGGGAATGCAGGAGAACCAACTGGAAATTAGAGCATTGACCAATTGAGTTCAAGTGGTATCAGTTTACAGTTCATGATAAACTGGCAACTAGATACATAGATATCAACAAATCAAGTCTTAGTTGAATCTTCATATCAGCTGACTTTTACGTCATTCAACAGATCTTTTCAGACCTATTGTAAAGGACAAAGTTGTAGATTGTACATTATAGTACAAACATTAACCTGCAAAAAGTATGTTGTGCCATCAACCTTTTCCAACAATATTACCGCCTATAAATACTCCATCTTAGGTTGAAGAAGAAACTTTTGACAGTTTAGCTGTTTTAGTGTTTAGCCTTGAAGCCATAAGCGTTGCTGATGTTGTTCTCTATCTATAAGCCATTCTCTCTAAAGTTGGTATGCCTTATGTGCATCTTTAGCACAATACCTCTGTCTGTTTGTCAGACGGGACCTACCAATGTCAACTAGTTGCTCGCCTCTATAGGCTTCGAGACATCATAGATCAGTAGGATCAGCCAAGAGACAAAAGTTCGTAAAGGCAACACAAACCTTCATCCCTTGACTGGGATTTTGCTGGCTGGGGTGTTTGTAAATAGATTACATTAAAGAAAAAGCAAACTAGACAAATATCAAAGACCCCAGCGATAACAAGTAGTGAGCTCTTAGAATTAATACACATAGATGTTTGTGGTCCTTTTGATATTCCATCTTGGGGAAATGAAAAATATTTTATCAATTTTATTGATGATTAATCATGGTATTGTTACTTATATCTACTGCATGAAAATTCTCAGTCAGTGGGCATTCTAGAGGTGTTCATTAATGAGGTGGAAAGACAGTTAGATAAAACATAAAAGTTGTGAGATCTGATAGAGGTGGTGAATATTATGGAAAATTTAATTAAAGTAGACAATTTCTTGGTCCATTTGTAAAACTCCTTGAAAGTCGTGGCATTTGTGCACAATATACAATTCCCAATGCACCATAACAAAATGGTGTAGCAAAAAAATGGAACCGTGCTCTTATGGATATGGTTAGGAGAATGCTAAGTCATAGTATTGTACATTTGCCTTTGTAGATGCATGCATTAAATATCGTTGTATATTTGCTTAACAGGGTTCCTAGTAAAGCAATTCCTAAGACACCTTATGAATTGTGGACAGAAAGGAAACCTAGTTTAAGGGACCTACACGTTTGGGGTTGCACAACAAAAGTTAGGATATACAATCCACATAAAAAGAAACTCGATGCTAGAACCATCAGTGGTTATTTCATTGGGTATCTTGAGAAATCAAAAGGTATAGATTTTATTGTCCTAACCATAGTACGAGAATAGTTGAATTTTATAGTTCTCAGTTAATTGAAAATGGAAATATTAGTGGGAGTGGAGAATTACGAGATGTGGAGATTAAAGAAAAACTAATAGACAATTCTACATCAAAACCCTCTCCTTATATTGTTGTTCCTGTAGTCATATTAAATAATAATAACTTATTGGAATAACAAATTAATGTTCAAAACCCACAGAATCACAATGTAACTGAGCCATATAACAATACTCAAGTCACATATGAACAAGTGGTGCCGCAAGAAATAACATTAAGGAGATTTGAAACAAAAAAAAGATCGGCTGCTTCAGATGACTGTCATTTACTCATTTGAACATGAATGTGACTTAAGCATTGATAAAGATCCAATCTCATTTAAACAAGCCATTCATTGTGATGATTCTGAAAAATGGCTCAATGCTATGAAAGAAGAATTAAAATCTATGAATGGCCATAAAGTTTAGGAACTAGTAGAGTTTCCTAGGGATTTAAGACAAGTTGGTTGTAAATGGGTTTTCAAAACCAAGCGAGACTCCAAAGGCAATACAGAACGTTATAAAACTATGCTTGATGCTAAAGGTTCTTGGAAACTGAGTTTCAGTTTACACTTCATTTTGATGTTTTGGTGTATCAAAACGTACTTTAGCTTTAAGTTTCTAGTATGTTTCTTCATGTAATCTTTGTATAGGATTTATCGAGTTATAATAGAAACTAGAAACTGAAACTTGAAATGAAGACTCCGTGAAACTTGAAACTTAGAAGAAGAAACTCAAAACTTGGGAATTTTAGTTTTTAGTTTCAGGAGTTAAAGAGCACGTGAAACTCAAGGAGATAAAAGGAATCCAATTGGAGCTCAAAGTCATATCGAAGATTCCTTAAAGCGCCGATCAACATTTAGTATGAGGAAACTTAAATCTATGTTCCTCGGACTGAAATTGAGTCTGACAAGAGGAGGTGAAAAGTACACTGCCACAGTCAAAAGTAATTCAGAGCAGAGCAGGTTGCGATAATCAGAAAAGAATGGGCGATGATTGGACGAGATTCTCTTTGTCTCTAACGGATGAATTTGTGAGTCTAACGGGTAGAATTTCAAATCATCGACCAAACCAGTTATAAATAGGAGTCAACTTCGATATAAACATACATCTAAAACTCTCGAAAAGCTTAGCCGAAACTCTGTCAAAGTGCAATCTCAAAAGCTCTCTAAACTGTGTATTATCTTAACACGAGGCTTAATATCTTTGCTTAAGCTACACTCTCCGTGTATCTGTCTAAGTACACAAGGTTAAAGCTTTTCATGTTTAAGCTAACTACTTGGTGTTTATTTATTTTTAAGTAATATACACAGCAATCAGTATTCTACTATGGTGTACTGATTTTGACAGGCTTTGCCAACAACTTGAATTTCTAGGAAGAACTGCAAACATCTAATCATCCAGATTGAAGGTTGCAAGGTGCGTCCTCACTTCAACCTGAAGAAGGAGCAGACCAAGTTTCTGGGTGAGTAACCTAGCAGACCGAAGGATGGAGGTTTTCAACGGGCTAGCATAGATTGTGAGGAACTTTGTAATCTGAACCTTAATGGATTTCCGATTATGTTCAGAAAAGTGGACGTAGTACTTGAGGCTCCGAACCACTATAAAATATCCTAAGTCGATTTATTGCTTTCTTTAAGTTTCTGCATATTAAGTTTTCATAATTATTTAAAATCTTCAATACTTTATGAGTATTGAAGTTTATACTTGAAACCTGAAACTTAAACTTATTCGGAGCTAAACTGAGTTTTCCGAAAACTGCAAACTGAGTCTGAGATCTTTTAAATCTTCCGCTACGTACATTATATCTCTGATATCGGGACTAACTAGTGGTATCAGCGCCGGTCAGTCCTTACAGGCTGGTCATTGTTGAAATTGCCTAGGACCGGATCCACATTTCCTTGCACTTGTATTCTGTTTGTCTCTTAGCTCAGGTGTAAAGATGATGAATGTTGTCGAGCTTCCCAAGTACTCAGTAGAGAAGTACAATGTATGAAAGAAGAGATCTCTTATCGTGCTGAAGAACATCCATCCCTAGATGGCTGAAGTAATAACTAACGGTCCCCTGAAGATCACGAAGATCAATACTCAGCTCGGAGGAGTAGATGGTCTAGTTCTTCTGCATGCATGATCGAGGACACTGAATCTACTTGCTCGAATTCAGATGAACTTTCCCTTGAAAATCTTTCTAAAGAGTTTCAAATTTGACCAATGAGATTGAACAATCAAGGTCACTCAGTGAGTAACTGACAAAATTATTTGCTAGTGATCAAAAACTTATTTGCTCACTTTATTCGAGCACTAGAAAAGTTGTACAAGCCCTGAATATTTAACGAGATCCATCTAACAAATCAGGGTTAGGATTTTTGAAAAATGTTTTGAGCAATCGTGCATCTACTTCTGAAACTGGAAAACATAATGATCATCATTTCAAAGTAAGTTACAGTTTCAAAGTCATGTTGTTAGGCAAATGAGTAGTTCTAAACTCTAATTTGGCATATCAGGTTAAAGGGAAAAAGTCACTACCCAAACTGAACTCAAATCTCAAACTGAAAAAGGATTCAGTTTCTAAACTGAACAAACATGAGATGAAGCCAAGGATGCCTAAGAAATTGGTGAAGCAGTATGTTCCAACTGCGAGGAAACCAATTTTAAAAATAAAACTGAGTTTGTGAAAAATTTAGTTTCACGTCTAGATTTCAGAAATCGAAGGTCCTTTAATCATACCTCTTATGAGAAAAGGATTCATCCAAGTAGGGGGAACATCTACTTGAGGTTTGAGCCCAACCAAATTTCTTTTTCAAGGGCTAGGAAGACTTCACATCCGGGACTCAATTTCCAAGACTCTATCAGGAACTCAGTTTCCAGAAAGAGTTTGCACACACCCACCATTCCTTCTAATATGCATCAAAACAACATACATTATTACATAAGGAAGAGTAAGGTGGAGAGGAAATCACTTGTACTTAAGGTGAAGCAAGTTTCGATTCCCAAAGGGTGGATCCAAAAGACTAACATTGCAGGACCCACAGAAGCTCGGGTACCTAGAGTCTAACTTTCTCTGTGATACAGGTACAGGGACACCGAAGTCAGCTCTAGAAGAAGAAGAGAGCCTGGATCCTTGACAGTGAGTGTTCTGCTCACATGACCGGAGAAAGAGACCTACTCTCAAAGCTAGAAATGGCGAGAGGACTCCCTGTGGTTTTTGGTGATCAAAGGGAAGGGTAATAGCAAAAGATGCATGGAATATAATGGCATCACCAACAAGAACGTATCCTTGGTCACCAGCCTCAATCTACTGAGTATTAGTCAGCTTATTCAAAATGGATATGAGGTTACATTTACTGAAGCTAAGTGCCTTATCAAAGACAAAGACTTCAAAGAGATCATACTAAAAGGACTCAGAAAAGGGAGTCTCTATATCGTGGTTTGGGAGAGCAGCCAAGCTGACACTTTCCTTGTCGCAACAAGCTCATCTCAAGAAGGCTCGAATTGGCTCTGGCACAAGAGATTGAGCCACCTCAACTTCAGCTCTATTCGATATCTTGCGAAGCACAGTCTAGTTGAAGGATTGCTAAAAACTGGATTCAAGAAGGACGAAGTTTACAAAGCATGCTGGATGGGAAAGAAAACTCGAGCTTCATTCAAGAACCATCCTGTAACAGCGAGCATAGACCGGATACTGGAGCTGCTCCACATGGATCTTTTTGAACCTGTCAAGCCACCCATAATCGGAGGAAAGAGATTCATTCTTGTAGTTGATGATGACTACTCGAGGTATACTTGGGTGAGAATGTTGAAGACAAGGACAAAGTTAAGCTCCAGCTTCCAGAATTGATAATGAGAGTTCAGAATGCAAAGGAAGTGATTGTGAAGCGGATAAGGTCTGACAATGGAACTGAATTCTGCAATGGACCCTTGATGGATTTTGCACATACATTAGGATTTCTCACGAAAAGTCAGCTCCAAGAACTCCTCAACAGAATGGCCTTGCTGAAAGAAAGAATCGCACGCTCAAAGAAGCAGTAAGGACCATGCTCCTTGAATCAAGTTTAAGCAAAGGGTATTGGGGAGAAGCCTTGATGACGGCATGCTATATTTAGAATAGAAGTGCCATCAACAGTCGTCATAACAAAACTCCCTATGAGGTCTACAATAGTTGTAAGCCTTCACTTACTCATCGTCATGCTTTTGGTTCTCCAATTTACATTCACAATAACGGAAAGTAAAAATTGAATACCTTTAGTCCCAAAGCTGATGAAGGAGTGCTCCTCGGATATGGACATCCTTCATACAATGGATATATGCTACTCAACAAGACTACGGGACTTGAGGAGGTAACATGTAATGTTGAATTTGATGAGATTGTTCTAGTGCGCAGGACCATGATAGAACTAGAACTTGACACTCGTGAATCAAGGATGTCAAAGAGAAACTGAGTTCTGAAAAAAAAAGTTACTAATGCAGCTTCTCAGACTAGATCTATGAACGAAATGTCAAGTAATCCAGATGACTCGGCTGGATACAACTTTCCGAAGAGGTCAGTGATGATATAGTTCTTGCTCAGACCATAGATTCCCTAACACTTAATGCAGGTACAAACCAAGAGGGAACTCAAGCTCAAGCTGTAATTGAGAATGGCGAAACTGAGTTTGCTCAAACTAAAGTTGCTCAACCTGAAGAGATCAATCTAGAAGGTCAAGAACTAGAACTTATAGAAGCAAACACTGGAGAAGAAGGATCACGAGATCTATCTTTGGAAGATCAAGCTCCAAGAGAGGATAGTTTAGCTATGGTGGAGTCTACACTAACCTCTATTCCAGTTTCAGGAACTGAATTTCCAGGAATTTTTCAACCGATTGAAGTTACCCAGCTGCAGAAGCCAAAATGGTTGAGATATCATACTGAAGATGTTGTGCTGGACAACATTGCGAACTCAGTTCGCACATACCAAGGAAGCACTTTATTATCGTGTTTTATCTCTCAACAACCAAAACTGATGAAATTGGAGATGCTCTGAAGTCCACAGACTGGATTAATGCCATGCAAGAATAATTGGCTAAGTTCAAGTGCAACAACGTATGGTACTTGGTGGACATACTAACTCACCAAGCTGTTAGTGGAACGAAATGGGTTTTCAAGAACAAGAGAGATGAAATAGGCACCATTGTGAAGAACAAAGCAAAACAGGTTGCAAAAGGATATGCTTAGTGTGAAGGGATTGATTTCGATGAAACCTTTGCTCCAGTTGCTAGACTTGAAGCCATCGGACTATTCTTAGCTTACGCTGCACATTATAACTTCACAGTTTTTCAAATGGAAATGAAGATTGCGATTCTAAATGGGTAGCTCAAAGAAGATGTCGATGTTGAACAACCCCGAGGATTTGAAGAAGGAAACCAAGTTTACAAACTGAGAAGAAGTTTATATGGGTTGAAGCAGGCACCCAGAGCTTGGTTTGAGACTTTGTCTCAATTTCTTCTTAAGAATGATATCCAAAAAGGAAGAATAGACACAACCTTATTTAGTTCAAATATATGTCGATGACATCATATTCAGTTGCAAAAACTTGAAGTTATGCGAGAAGTTTGCCCAGCTGATACAAAGCAATTTCCAGATGAGTATGATGGGCAAGATGACTTATTTCCTCAGTCTTCAAGTTATTCAGTCTGAAGGAGGAACCTTTATCAACTAGAAGAAGTATACCAAGGACTTGATCAATAAATTTTGTCCATAAAAAACTAAGCCCTTGAGGATTCCTATGAGCCCCAGTGCTCCAATCAACCTCGATGAAGAAGAAGAAGCAGTAAACCCAACTAGCTAAAAAGGAATTATTGGATCTCTATTATATTTGACTACAAGCAAGCCAGATATCTCCTAGGCCGTAGGTGTTTGTGTGAGGTTTCAAGCAAACCCAAAGAAGTCACACATGGATGCAGCTAAAAGAATTGTGAAATATCTTAAAGGAACTGAGTCCTTAGGTATTTGGTACCCCAAAACTGATGAATTGACTCTCCATGCTTATTCAGATTCAAATTTTGGAGGATGCACAATTGATCGGAAGAGCACAAGTGGAACTTCTCAGTTCCTAGGCCATAAATTGATTAGTTGGTTTAGCAAGAAGCAGCATTCCGTAGCTACATCAACAACTGAAGCTGAGTATGTAGCCGCTGCTAGTTGTAGTGCTCAAGTTCTTTGGGTAAAGCAACAATTGTTGGATTATGAAGTTAAAACTGGATGCATATCAATCTATTGTGATAACAGTAGTGTTATGTATATCACTAAGAATCCAGTTCACCACTCAAGGACGAAGCACATAGATATCTGACACCACTTCATTAGAGATCATATAGAGATGAAGGATATAGCTTTGGAGAATATCAGAACTGAAGATCAGTTGGCAGATATATTCACCAAACCCCTACCAGAAACTCGATTCAAGGAGTTATGCATTAAGCTTGGTTTGCTTGAATTTGATGAGATTTCAATCGAAGAGGAGTAGTTGCGGGCTAAAACTGAATCCTAGCTCTCAATTTTCAGCCTGATGATATTTCAAATACAATTTGCTTAAGATCGGTGAAATCCAAATTAAAGTGGAGAATATGCGGATTAAAACTGAATCTCAGCTCTCAGTTTTATGGCTTTGAACCCTATTGTAATTTTAAGTGGTGTCAGTGAAGAAATTTGACGATCTGAAGATTAGAAATTTTTAGTTTCTAGATGATTCTCAGTTTTCAGTTTAAGGGTTCTATACTTATCCATTTTTATCAATAAGTGGTATTAGCGAAGAAACTGATAAACTAAAGTCTGAAAACTTAAGTTTCTAAGTTTTCAGTTTTGGATTTCCTTGAAGGAAGGTTGCATAATTAAATAGAGTTCAAGCTCTCGGTTTAGAAACTAAAAAACTGAATTAGTGATACAAAAAAATACAATTCAATCCGGGAGCGCCACATGTCCTACCCCGTTCCCCCGCGTCAACCAAAATCAAACCAGTCCAACAGGTGCCAATTCTCATCCGTCGATCAAATAATGTTGACTCAATCCAAGATGTTCAAACTGAATTCCAAATTCTATATGTAGTTAATCTATTTATGATGGTTACACTTTATGATTTCTTGCCAATTCTGCTCTCATATTCCAACTCCAATCCCAAAAAATACTTAGAGCATTCAAAGCACCCAACCAACATTCCTTCAATAACTTTCAATCATTTGTCATCAATATGCCTACACGTACCAGTGCCCAAAACCCTGAGCAGGCTACATCCACTTCCAGAAGGGATGAAACACAATCGGAGGATCACTACATTGATGGGTTTTGTATACTGAAAACATTTATTACAATGAGTATACAACGGTTTATTTCTCCTATCTGTTAACAATCTTACATGTATGAACAATGGTATCCTCTTGTCTAACTGATAGGGACGATCATACGGCGTGTTGTAGATCGCAGAAGACAGTATGACCACTTGACCTAGTGAGACATAAACCTGATCACAGCCGAGACAGCGTATGAGGATACGTCTGTCCGGATGGCTCGGCATTGTCGGAATAAGTAGTCTGTCTTGGTTACTTGACGTGCTGGTACGCAGAGGTGGCGTATTGATGGACCGCAGTGAGATATATTCGTCTGTCTGACATCAGCGAATAAAAGATCTCGTTATATTGATTGAGTCCAAACCCTAACGAAGGTTCAGGGGTTTGCACGGGTTAACTGTTGCTTTGACTTGCCATGGTGGAGAGCCTAAGTAACGTGCTCGTATATCCGTATCTTGGGTAACAGTAGTTCGTGTAGTACCACCTGAGACTAGACTTAGGTAAACATATCCGAGTAATAGGATGGGGACATTCCCTGAGGAGCTCAATAACATTCATCGTGCCAAAGTCCTGCAGGCTGATTAAATTCAGGCACGAGTGATAAGGTTTGAGTGGTACTACTCAGGAATTATAAGATATTAATTAATTGTAGTTAGAGCTTGTCAGAGGCTCCGATTAATTAATGGATGTCAGGTAACCTAAAATATGGGGATTCTCAATTAATGTAACCCGTTCTCATAACGTGGTAATAAAGGGGTAGGTCAGTATTAATTCTGTGGTGAAAAAGAATTAATATTAATTAATTAATTGTGTCCTGGGTTGTGGACATGGGAATTAATTAATTTATAGGCCCACTTTATTATTTGCATTAGGTCCCAGGTCTGGCCCAATAAGTAAGCTGAATTGAGCCCAGGAGCCCACTAGGGTTTTATAACCCTAGGTCTATAAATAGACCTCTCACTCTCTGAAACCCTAGCCACTTCATAAGATTCAAAATCAGTTGAAACCCTAAGGAGAGAGAGAGAGGGGCGCCGATCTTAGGAGAAAGAAAGAAGGAGAATTTTCGAATTCTGGTCCTGCTCAAGCCACAGATCTACGGAGTCCTCACCAGTAGTAGATCTGATCAGCATCGGGATACAGATCTGAAAATCTAATCTGGAGAACTACAGATCTTTTCTTCCCTGTTCTTTATTTTCGTTTTTCTCTAGAAATTAGTATTCTAATTTCTGTTTCCGCAAAGAAATCGAATTGCGTGGTTGAATTGAAGTTTGGAATTCAAACGCAAAAGATCGGTACAGAGACGACGGAATTACGATAATTCTCTAATCCACAAATTTGTATTAAATTCATAGGAGCATGCTAGGGTTTTGAGAAATTTAATTATGAGCAATATCCATAGATCGATCCTGTTCAGTTTGGTTTTGGTGATTCGGTTCACGGAAAAATCCTACAATTGGTATCAGAGCCAGGTTTCTGATTTATGGCTCTGTTGTTCATAATTGAATTCTATATGCATGTATGAATTTATTTTGTGGATGTTTGGTTTTTGTTCCTCGTGGCAACCCGTTGATTCAGCCCGCGGTGGTTTATCCGTGTAGGGCTGAATTGTTTTGTAAAATCATGAGAAAATTCGTGATTCGTGTAGATTTGAAAATTGTAATAGAATAGATTTTCTGTAATTTTCAAATTTGTAATTGGACGGGTCGAGGACGAAGAACGAAGACGGAGCCGACGCAGGGCCGGCGAGGACGACGGCGGGCGACGGTGGCGCGGCGCGGCAGCGCGCGTGCGGGCGCGACACGCAGGCAGGCGTACGGGGCGCGCGTGCATGGCGCGCGGCGCTGGGCGCGGGGCTGGCCTGGCGGCGGTCGGCGGTCGGCGACGGCTTCGGTCGTCGTCGGCTGCTGCTGTCCCGTCGCGGTGGCTCGTGTTTTTGTGGTTTGTGCAATCCTGTGTAAACCCTAGGGTTTGCATTAGGGTTAGGGCAAATCATCAGATCACAAAGGCGTAAAAATCCAAAAGATTTGGTGGTTGAAGATTTGGATGCCCTTTGAAGATTTGGAAGATTTGAAAAGATTTGGATTTATCCAAATTAATTCAAAATTCAAATTTGTAATAGATAGATATTATTTTCTATTTTGTGGGGCCACGAGGAATTTTCGTTTGCCTTAATTGTCCTCGTATGATATGTGTTTTATTTATGTGCGCAATTTAAGCATGTGTAGATAATAGAAAAAACATGTTTTACTTGTTTTATTATTTACAGTTTTCCAAGCATGCTTATGTGTGAAAGCGTAAAAGAAAGTGTTGGAATAAGACGCAATTACTTCTTTAATGTTTTGGGAAGTTTTCCAAGTCTTATTCCAGCATTGCTCCTACTCCAGTCTCTCTAGAAGACCTAATTGCGTCTTATTCCAACACTTCTCTCGCTGAACAACTTTAAATGTGGATCTACCATTTTTTGTAATACCCCGTATGTAATTAAGCTGTTGGATTAGTTATTTATGAGAAATTCCAGAAATTGAAAGCGTTTATATTTAATCATTTGGAGAAATTGATGAAATTATGGAGTTGAGAAACATTATTATTATTGAGGAATATTAAAGATTTATTGGGAATGCAATAAGGTGGGATATGAATTATCATGAATTAATGATATTGATATTGTGAAGAAATACAATTGAGGTGAAATTATTATGAATTATGGAGGTATCTTTGTGGGAATTGAGACTATATGATTGGGGAAATGGATTTTTGGATGTATATGCATGGAGAATTGGAATTATTGGGGAATGGTTGAACTATCTAGGCATTATTATGATAATAATATGAACAAATAGATATATATATGTATAATATAAGCATTATACATGTTAGATACATATAAGGGGTTTATGTTATAAACAGAGATCATATTTTATAATTCCACTCCCTTATAATATACAATATAGAGAGAGAGTCCCCAAATTTTTCCCCAGAAACCCTAGCTCGTCTGCCATATTGCCGGCGCGATTCCGGCCACCTCAGGCCACCAATCGACGAGCCACCACCGCCATCTTGAAGCTTGTTCTTCAAGCTTCGTTTTGAGTACTCGTGGGCGCCGTGAAGTGGAGAAACGGCCGAGATATCGTAGAGAGAAGGTATGGGTTCGATCAACCCAGAAATTTTGAGTTTAATTCTTGAATTTAGTTTAATCGACGGGGAATTGATGTTTTGACAACATTTTCGTGTTCCTCATTGTGTAGAGAAGATTCGAACGGAGAGAAGTGAGCAAAATCACGCCGGAAAAGAGCTCCGCCGCCGTGAATAGTTTTTTTCGGTGAGCCCTTTTCTACCATCTTTAATCTTGTGAATTTTGGTGTTTGGGTGTTATATTCGTGTTCTAGAGTGTCTAAGGAGTCTATTGGTGTCATTGCATGTAAGATCGGACGGAGGAATCGCGAGAAAACGCGAGTTATAGGCCTGAAAATGACGAGCTCGTCGGAGAAGACGACTCGTCCCGAACGGGACGGAAGCATCCCGCTCTGGATGAGCCTCGAGCGAGCAACAGGCATGAACCAGGACCCCATCCCATTTGGGATGGGATGGTCCCGCTCGGGACCGGGTTCGGCCGGGCAATTATTTGCTCGTCGTCTATCCCATTCGGGATGGATGAGTTCCGTTCGAAATGGGCTTCGACCTTGAAGTATAAAACATGGTTTTTAAGCTATTTTTCATTCCAATTCGAAACCTTTCAACCCATAAGTTTAAATTATGAATTGGGAAACATGTTGTGTTGGTCCCGGATTATCAGGGTATAACTTGGCAGCGGAAAATGTGGTTAATCGTTTTCTTGCACTCTGCTGGATAACCAACTGACTGGGACCTTGTCAGTTGGTAAGTCAACTTGCACTCTGCGTACTCAGCTGACTGGCGACTGGCTCGTCAGCTGGTAGCTCAAGACTTAGAATATTTTTAGCCTTGTTTGCACAGTTATATCAGTTTTCAGATATACACCAACACTTGGGTGCTGGGTTTTAAATCAGTATGAAATGCAGAAAGCTGATAAAAGACAAAGGATTTATAGTGGTTCGATCAACTGATCTACGTCCACTCTCCAGTCGTAGCACTGGAAATTCACTAAGAGTAATCGGGTACAAGCGTCCTACGATCTATCTCTAGCTGGTGAATGCCTCGTCCACCAGTTCACTAGATCAACCGCTCCCGGCCTTGTCCTTCTTCAACTCTGATCAGCTGGTGGAGTGCGAGCACGTCACTTCAACCTCCACAGCTTCACTGGGTGTTTAGTTCTCCCAAGAACGTATCTTCTCAATACGGCAATCTGCCCGTGATAACTCAAGTGCTGGCTGGCACAAGAGCTGCTGTGAACTTCCTCAGAAGAGAAAGAACACCAAAGAGATCAGTAACTTACAAGCTGGAAGCTTGAAGTCTCGTGTTTGAATAAATCAACACACGGATAGCCTTTAGAAAGGCCTCGAAAGTGTATGTGCTTCTACTTGCTTGAGCGTAATAAATTTGCAGTCTTTCGGTAGGTGAAGCGTATTGAATGTTGATGGATCCCAGGTATTTATAGCCGAGGGATCCGATTCAAATCTTCTAGCCGTTTGGACACATCCGGAAAAGGTCTCTGTCCTCGCATGTCCTTCAGACGGCGGCAGGTAGGAATTTCCGGAAAGTGCCATGCTTTTGTCCACTTTATCTGACATTGATCTCTTTATGTCAGAACGGCACTATTCATCAGTACGAGGAATCGAAACTGGTGTCTTGAACTGATAGACTTTAAGGTATCCTTCCTTAAAGTCATACTTTGTCAGTTTATTCCTCAGACGAATCTTCTTTTTGTCTCTAAGACTCTGGGAGAGCGAATCTTGAATTCTGCTGGTAACATCCGACTGGCAGAACATACTGGTGATCTTGTGCTGGCAGTCTCTGCTGGTGACTTGCGTTGGCACAATCTAAGTCTACCAATTTGTCTGGATGTTAACTCTTGGAATCTCCCATGACTGGTGACTTCACCGCTGGTGAACAGTGTCAGTGAGAACACCTATTCTGCTGGTAAGGTTTGTCAGCCGCCTGCTGATGAAAACCTTCCCAACTGGTGAACAGTATCCAGTCGTGAGCTCTTTCTCATGCTGATGAACAGTGTCAGCACGAGTCTTGTCAGTCGCTTGCTGGTGAGACTTCTCTCAACTGGTAAGTACATCTCATGCTGGTGAACAGTAGCCAGCATGAGTCTTGATCAGCTGCGACTTACAACTCAAAAGACCTAAACAGGACTTTACATTTGAGACTAGAGCTATTCTAGAGACAAACTGACGCTGGTAGGACTTAGGATTTGATCTACCAAAACACCAAAACTAGAATCTAAACAAGTAGCTACTGGGGAAAGGAAACTTAGCCAAATTTCCCAACATGTTGAGCATAAGAATATGAATTTCAATGAGATTGAATATGGATTTTGAGTCTTAAACCATGTTGAGTTGAATGAAAGGAATTAGGGAAGATATAAGTTGATTGAGAATTGGTTTGAATTTGTTTAAACTTGTCATTGTCCTAGATCGTTCGTTCTAACTTGGTGACCCTGGATTATTTGTAGGAGGTTGAGAATTGGAGAAGTAAGCTCAAGTTAGCAAGAAACATCTATAACCAAAGCCAAACATCAGGTGGGAAACTATTTTCAGTAAAAACCAAAAATGCGTGTTTTCTTTTCAAAATGTGTTAAAACTATTTGTTTTAACTGAAACTGCTATGCATGTTTTGTGCTATTGTATCTGTCCCCTGTCGATTCCCATCGACAGGGAGAATAACTAATGAGATTGGAACCAGGTTCTCATAACTGCGCTAGAACTCACTTACTGAACAGGGTGTTAGCCCCTTTGATAATGAAATGTGTGAACCGACCCCATATGTTGTTGTTGTTGGAATGAGGCGGAGTGTCCTCCAGTTGGATCCTGTGAATATTATTATTAAAATGATCGGGTCTCAAAATGGATTTCTGAGACTAGTGCACTTAGATGACAGTAGATTGAGTGTGTTTACATTCCTGACTGATCATCGTAACTTGGAAGTCGGCCAACTTCCAGTTACAACACTGAAACAGATATGATAACATATAAATAGCACGTGCAAAATAAAACGTTTTGGATAGCGTGGTTCTTATCAACAAAACCCCACGTCTATCTGTGTGAGTTGCATAGCATGTTTCCTATATAAATGTATGTTTTTGGGCATGTTTCTCATTGGGTACGTAAGTACTCAGCCCCTCGCGTTATTTCTAAAACGTGCAGGTTAAGTAGCAAGGATCGGAGTTGCGGGGTGTAAGCTGATGAAATGAAACGGTTTTTGAAGAGTTAAAAGATCTTGTGGCATGTATCTTCATATACATGTCACCATCACGCTACACACACTGCTGCACCACTCTCTGGAAGTCCCTTCCCTTTTGGATATTTTCAACCTTTGAACTCTGTTATTAAATTGACTCGAATGTACAATTTCTTATTATTTACTTATCTTTTCATTTAAATTTAAGTCTTCCGCTCTATAATTTGAGAAATGTGTTTGATAAAACCTGAAACATCAATGTAACGTGGCCCCAAATTGGGAAGGTCAGTAGGGGGCGTTACATTTTTATTTAATCAAATTGTAATGAAGATGAGAAGATCGGCCTTAAAACTCCATTTTTCTGTCCTAATTATGATTTGATTGGCAGTTTCAATTTCCATATCTTGAGGATTTTATTTTGCATCATTTAAATAGATTAGGAAGGAGTTTTAGAGGGCAACCTTTGTACACTTAGCAACCATTTTGTAAAAAGAGCTTTCGATTCTTTCATGGCTTGCTAAAAACACTTTCTAGTTGAAGAGTCTTCCAGATTTCAGAGTCGTTTAGAGTGAGATTACATGTTTAGTTATTGATGCGGTAAAAGTTCAATCACAATAAACTCTCAACCACACTCAAGAATAAAATATCAATCCGAGTTCTTCTCGATTCGCCTACTAGAATACCGAGCTACTCAAGTGAAGTCTTATAGCTAAGCAAGATTTAATCGTTGAGTAATTTCTAATCATCTAAACATGCAATTCAAATCTATGCTATCAATATAGGAAATACACGAATTTAAACAACAAAATTTTAATCGAATGATCCTTCTCAATATGGTAAACCAAGAAAATCACAATACTCAAGCTAGGAAGATAGGATGTTGAATTAAGTAGAGATACAATCAAATTTGGCTAATCATTGTTGCAAACATTATTTAATTCCTAGGAGATTGAGCAATCGACCCTACACTCGAAAGCCCCTTGTCACGGCGAGCTACCGGTTGATGATCTAGAACTAGCAAACAGTCACGTTATTAAGCCCTAGACCACTCCAAATGGTTCGTCAATTATCGCCCTACGACCTAGCACCGCACAGGGATTGGAACTAAAATCGTATGAATTAACACTATTCACGATGATTCCGCCCGCGTGTTGGCTGCAGCGTTCACGTCAACTACCTCCTAAGTTGGCTATTACCTACACCTAAGAGGTAAGGAACAAGCTCTAGTGAAATCCAAGCTCTCAAAGGAAAGTAAACAAACAATTCTCATGCCAAATTCTCAAGCATCCTTCCTCAATTCAACATCCAAAATGGTTTAGAACTTCATACCTTTCAATTGTGCAAATACAATTTGGAATACAATGAACTTCATTACAATTTGAAAGTAGAAATAAGATTCTTCCCCAATTTGGATTGGTTGACTTGATCCACCGCCTTCAATCTTCAATCTCGTACAAGTGTTGATGAATTTAGCTCCTAGATGTTCTAGGACTAAGATGAATTTGAAATGGAAAAATAGAATCTAAGGAGAAATCTACTATCGTATGTGAAAAGTGACAAAAAGCTCCTCAAATAACCGCTCATTCCCCTTTTATATGCAAGCAATCAGGCCCTCGGATCGCCCGGTCGAAGTTTGGCTCGCCTGGGGCACCAAAAACTGCCAGAAACCGCCAAAAACCGACTTGGCTCGGCCGATCGAAACATGGCTCGACCGAGCCAAGTCCCGGCCCGACCCCGCTCGACCGGTCCTGCACAGGCTCGACCGGTCGAGCTCTCTGAACCAAAACTGCAACATCGCTCGGCCGGTCCTGCCTTGGCTCGGCCGGTCGAGCTCTCTGAAGCTGCGCTCAGCCGATCCTGCCCACGCTCGGCCGGTCGAGCTCTCCAAACTCCAAAACCTTGCGATTTTCCTCCGAAACTCCACCAATTATGCTTGTTTATGCCAAAAACCTATCCTACACAAGTCAAACACACAAAACACGAAAACACAAACAAAATACGACAAAAACATATGATACGGGAGTAAAATAACCACAAACAAGCATGTTCACATATCAAAATACGGGTCATTTTACGCACGTATCATAACCCCCAAACTTAAACTTTTGATTGTCCTCAATCAAAACAAAGCAAAGTAATCAATCTACCTCATCAAACAACCTCATAGCTCATCATAGTCATCTTAGCATGCTCTTATCAAACGAGATTATCACCTAACTTTGTGACACGGTTAATGCCAACGACTCTAATCACTCATCAACATTGGATAAAGAAATGAAAGCACTCCCTCACGTGTTTAGGGTTTGAAGAATTCACTCATGCACAAGATATCGAGCACAATTTCCATAGGCTTGAAACATCTCTCACCACTATACTACAACGAGTTGGCTCCTAAAATCACAAAGGTCTTTGTTTTTGGTTATAACGTGGCTTATTAGAAGGTAGGTGGTTTTGGGCCAAAGTGACTAAACTTCTCAATTTCCCAAAACCCCCAAACTTATTTTCTTCAATCCACTTCTAACCTCGAGGCTTCTCAATCACAATTCTCATATATTTTTCTTTCTTTTTTCTTTCCTCTTCTTTTCTTTCTTTTCTTTCTCAATCTCTTTTCCTAGCACCCTCAATTTTTTCATGGGGCTAATCATTTTCTTCTCTCTTTCCTTTCCTTTTTTTTTTCTTTCTTTTTCTCTTTTCATTCGAAGTACCAAAAATTTTGTTGATACCCCTTTTTCTAGGATTCACATCAATCCACACTCAAAACATTTATTGCCTCAACAATCGCAACACCAAGATACCAAGCAACTCCCAACCCAACTCTCAACTCCGTAATCACCCTCGTACACTCATTCCCCCAAAATATGTCCTAATAATTTGAAGAAAATTCACCATTAAGCTCAATCACGGAAATCAAGGGTATGAAGGGCAAAATTATAATATCACCACCTTATACTCCCGAAGTGAAAGGTAGGACTAAGAATCGATGGCCTAAGATCATTTTTTTTAGTTACCAAACCCACATCAAATAGATAGAGAATATATTCAAGTTCTAGATCTTGTGCTCTCAACCTTGCCACTCACAATCGAAATAGATATGACAATATCAAGGCTCAAATTTCACGGCTTTTGTCAAGTCCTAGGCATTAACCTTGCACAAAACTCGGCAATTCAAAAGTTAAACTCGAACATGCATCGAAAACTAGATTCCGCCCTATCATTGGTCAAAGTAGACATCAAACTCCACTAAGTAAATCATGATTCAAACCTTAAGTCTAGTTCGGGTTCATCACGCACACACAATCACACAACATCCTAAACACAATCTACATTCCAAAACACAATGTAATGAATCTCATTGGTAGAAAGAACGATAGAAAGCGTTACCCATCGGCACACACGATCAAACCGCTCTCCATGCCTTATTTGTACCTACTAAATCAACACAAACACCACCAACAATTTAGCATAAACAAGACAATAAAGCTCTCATAACCACCAACTTCCACAAACCAATATTCAACAAAAATAAAACCATATCCACCATTTCCACCATTCATTCCAAACCATTAACATATCCACACACCAAAAGCCAAATAGAAAGAATTAACCACATTCAAGCTTGCTAAAATATTCATCCATTCATCATAACAAAAATCATCATAATCATCATTCAAATCCCAATTCAAATTCAAAGTAGGAGTAGATCATAAGTACAACCATATCGAATCAAAATATCCAAATTCAACTAAACTACACTAATCTAGAAAGCGTCATAAAGATAAAGAGATAGAGAAGAGAATGAACCAGAGCACCAACTACCGACACTTCCCCCCAAACTTAGTCAAGTGAGACTAAGTTTGTAAAAAGGTAGTCGGTGCGTCATTGCTCAACCCTATCCTGCTGCAGCTGTAGGCTCTAGCCGTCCTCATCCTGCGGAGGAAGATCACTGCAACAATGAATGTAGGGCATGGGAATCACTTCCTCGCAACGAGCACAATCAGACGAGTCATATCCAAATGAGCATCAGTACTCATAAGCCAGTTAGACCTATCTGCTGGATCATCAATCTCAGTCAAAGCATGATTAGGCAATTCAATTCCACACTCTCCAAACTTATAAAAATAACAAACACCAAATCTGTCAGGCACCAGAAAAGCCTTAGTGACAAGAGCGGTGGTGTTAAGGCTCAGCCCTGGAACAAATACTCCAGACAAAACCAATCCACATGCCTTAAGAATAGGAAAGATTAAGCCACCACCACAAATGACAGAATTCCCAGCATCAATTGTATTATCCCAATTATCCATCAACCATCCACCAATAGAGAAAAGCTTCCCATGCAAAAATGCAAACAAAAATTTAAAATCAGCCCTACAAACAGCACCAAAACCACGAAAGCTACAAGACCAACCTTCTAACATCAAGTGAATATACCGAATGACAGGATTCTTAATCAGCTCAGACCTACAAGATTGCACATCAAGAGCACCCAAAAGATTGATTCCAGAGATTGCTTCCCACAATTCCAAAGAGTTAAGCCCATCAAAATCATACTCAGACTCCATCGGACACCCAAATATCCTATCAATATCAATTCTACTCATCGAAAACACTTGACCATCACATTTAAACATTACCCGAACCGGAGTACCAGTTGCACTCCGTATGACGTGAACAGAGGCCAAGAATTCCCTCGTCGCCCGTGTGAATGAAGGCCATCTCCCAAACAGCACTTTCGTCCAACCCATACGGATGAACAGCTTCCAAACGTCCTTCTTCAAATCTAATGCCTCCAAGGACTCTTGACAAAGATAAGTAGTCCCAATCACTGGCCTTTGTGTTAATGTAATGAACTTTGCATACTCGTCATCATCAAATCCAGCTGGCCTGCAAATTGAAGAAGGAGAAAGTCCACATCCATGCATGCGAGCCATGATAAATCAATAGAGTAAAGCAGCACACACTAAGAACGTAATGAGTCAGAAAAAATTTTGGGAGAGAAATTTTGACCGATCGGAAAATGGGTCGAGCAATTGCTCGATCGCTCTTTAAAGACGTCGCGCGGCTCGGTCGAGCGCCAGATGGCTCGACCGAGCGGATGTTCTATTCGCGCGCAAACTCCCAGGCACGCCATGGCTCGGCCGAGCCTGCACACGCTCGGCCGAGCGAAGCCTCTGTCCCAGGCTCTCGATTCGGCTCGATCGAGCCTGCACTTGCTCGGCCGAGCAGCCTTGATCTCCCCCATTTTCCGCCTTTCTCCGACAATTTCCACGAACCTTCGGCCTTCCATCCTGCCTACTCTTCATTCACAATGTTAGCTAAACTTGTAAATCCACACACAACTAAGAATCCTTCAATTATAAACAACAAGCAACATTAATAAACCTAAATCAATAACAACATTATTCAAAAGCATGAAAAATACAAAATTTAAACGTTGGGTTGCCTCCCAACAAGCGCTTGTTTAACGTCGAAAGCTCGACGACCATACCTCAAGTCAATCATGATCCCAAGGTGCAGATCCAGAGCTCATACCTCTATCAAGCACGACATCATCTTCCGGAAAAAACAACTTCCTCCGTGCACTATACGGTGGATCCGGCTCAACTCTAGCTTTCTTTGTCCGTATTTGCTCATCTCTATCAAAATCTCCCGGATCATCTTTTTCTTCATCCTCATATTCCTGGAGGTCTAATCCTGGATCAAGCTCATTCTTCAATCTTTTCTTCCTCTCAACTCTTGCCTCGTCAACTTCATGCAAATTCTTTTGAGGTAAGGCAAAAACGACTTCCTTTCCCCCACACCGGAAAGTAAGCTCCCCTTGTTTCATATCAAAAAGTGCATCGGCTGTACTTAAGAAAGGCCTCCCAAAGATTAATGGAATGCCACCTTTATTTTTCATGTCTACCACAAGAAAATCTCCGGGAAATGTGAATGTCAACACATCCACATGCACATCTTCCACAACTCCACGTGGACAAAAGAGAGCTTGATTGGCAAGTTGCAAAACTTGATTAGTGGGTTTAAGGTGTCCAACCTCCAATTCTTTGTATAGGTCCCAAGACATAATGTTCACGCTAGCACCAGAATCACACAAAGCTTTCTCAACCTTCATATCTCCAATTTGACAACCGATTACAAAACCGCCCGGATCATCCTTTTTGCTAGCAATGTTCTTCTCTTCATATTCATGATTTTCCGGTTCATGTGGTTCCCCATCCAAAGGTATCTCAACACCAACAAGTTTATCTAACATGGGAACTCGTTCAATTTCATCCGGAAGTGGCATCTCTATGTCTCCCTTCCTTACATAATCAAAGAAATTCACCTTCTCCACATGTTCTTCTTTCTCATTTCCCAAACTCTCTTCCATCAACTCCTTTCCATCTTCCTTGATTTCAACACTTTCTACTTTCGGAGTCATGACCTCCAATTTCTCATCAATCCTCTCTTCATCTTCAATCATATTACAACCTTTCTTTTGAACGGTTTCCGTGTCGCTTGGAAATTTCCCAGCTTGATGCCTTCCACTTAATTGTTTAGCAATCGACGAAATTTGCAGCTGGATTTCCGCGAACATTCCATCATATTTCTCGAACCTCTTATCAATCTCCTCATTAGGATTTCTTCTTGGCTCTTGATTCACATATCTACTTCCTCCCCCCGAATATCCCCCTTGACTACTACCTCCTTCCAATTGCATCGGAGGATTTAGAGCGTTATTCGGATTTGCATAGGAGAAATTTGGGTGGAAACGGTAGGACGGATTATAATACATGTTTCCTTGAGGATTGTATTGAGGACGGTTGTTGTACCCCATCCTTTGATTGACGAAATTGACATTCTCCGAACAAACATTATCATGCTTGAGTATCATCATCTCCTCTCGTCCACTTCCCGAAGTAGATAGCTTATTTAGCTTCCTTTGCATGAGTGTGAGTTGTTCCTTAAAATCTTCCGTCTCATAAGCATCATTGACCGACTTTACCGGTCTATAATCCTTCCTTTCCCTTGGCCATTGGAAACTGTTTTCGGCCATCTTTTCAATTGTCTTCCAAGCATCCTCTTCTTCTTGATCAAGAAACGCACCTCCCGAAGAAGCATCCATCATAACCTTCGTATCATAATTCAAACCTCCGTAGAATTGGCAGATTTGTTGACTCTTAGAAAGACCATGGCGTGGGCACTTCCGTAGGAGCTCTCGGAACCTATCCCATGCCTCATATAGAGGTTCATCGTATCTTTGTCCGAATGAAGTAATATCTGCCCTTCTCTTCAAGGTTAAACTCGGTGGAAAAAATTTGAAAAGGAACTTCTCCCTTAACTCTTCCCATGTGGCTATATTTGTCATATCTAGACCCTCAAACCAATGCCTTGCCGAATCCCTCAATGAAAACGAGAATAATCACAGCCGAATTAAGTCTTGAGGAACTTGATTGATCTTAATGGTATCCGTGATTTCCAAAAATCGGGATATGTGCACATTCGGATCTTCGGTAGCATGTCCTCCAAACTGATTATTTTGTATCATTTGAACCAATTGAGGCTTAATTTCAAACTGCGTGGCATTTACTCCAAGTCGGAAACCACCGGTCAACGGCTCTCCTTGAGGTCGGAAAAGATTTTGGAGTGGCCTACGAGGACCATTCCACTCATTGAGCAACGCCTTCATCAACTCAATTTGCCTTTCTAACTCTCCAATCCTCATAGTATTTTCCCCCGGATTAGCTATTTCCAAATCAATCTCAATACTTTCTTGTCTTTGTTGTGCTTTCCTTTCCAAGAGTTCACGAGCCTTAGACCTCGTGATCATATACAACCTACACTCCACAAAACAATCCAATTACCAACAAGCAACTAAATCAAACAAACCAAAGATCAACTATCAAACACAAGCTACAAACAAAACTATTCACACAAGCAATATAACAAACACCTAGCCTACAAGCTTCACTTTTCCCCCAATATCTAGCAACCTACTAAATGAAGTCCCCGGCAACGGCGCCAAAACTTGATGCGGTAAAAGTTCAATCACAATGAACTCTCAACCACACTCAAGAATAAAATATCAATCCGAGTTCTTCTCGATTCGCCTACTAGAATACTGAGCTACTCAAGTGAAGTCTTATAGCTAAGCAAGATTTAATCGTTGAATAATTTCTAATCATCTAAACATGCAATTCAAATCTATGCTATCAATATAGGAAATACACGAATTTAAACAACAAAATTTTAATCGAATGATCCTTCTCAATATGGTAAACCAAGACAATCACAATACTCAAGCTAGGAAGATAGGATGTTGAATTAAGTAGAGATACAATCAAATTTGGCTAATCATTGTTGCAAACATTATTTAATTCCTAGGCGATTGAGCAATCGACCTTACACTCGATAGCCCCTTGTCACGGCGAGCTACCGGTTGATGATCTAGAACTAGCAAACAGTCACGTTATTAAGCCCTAGACCACTCCAAATGGTTCGTCAATTATCGCCCTACGACCTAGCACCGCACAGGGATTGGAACTAAAATCGTATGAATTAACACTATTCACGATGATTCCGCCCGCGTGTTGGCTGCAGCGTTTACGTCAACTACCTCCTAAGTTGGCTATTACCTACACCTAAGAGGTAAGGAACAAGCTCTAGTGAAATCCAAGCTCTCAAAGGAAAGTAAACAAACAATTCTCATGCCAAATTCTCATGCATCCTTCCTCAATTCAACATCCAAAACGGTTTAGAACTTCATACCTTTCAATTGTGCAAATACAATTTGGAATACAATGAACTTCATTACAATTTGAAAGTAGAAATAAGATTCTTCCCCAATTTGGATTGGTTGACTTGATCCACCGCCTTCAATCTTCAATCTCGTACAAGTGTTGATGAATTTAGCTCCTAGATGTTCTAGGACTAAGATGAATTTGAAATGGAAAAATAGAATCTAAGGAGAAATCTACTATCGTATGTGAAAAGTGACAAAAAGCTCCTCAAATAACCGCTCATTCCCCTTTTATATGCAAGCAATCAGGCCCTCGGATCGCCCGGTCAAAGTTTGGCTCGCCCGAGCCACCAAAAACTGCCAGAAACCGCCAAAAACTGACTTGGCTCGGCCGATCGAAACATGGCTCGACCGAGCCAAGTCCCGGCCCGACCCCGCTCGACCGGTCCTGCACAAGCTCGACCGGTCGAGCTCTCTGAACCAAAACTGCAACATCGCTCGGCCGGTCCTGCCTTGGCTCGGCCGGTCGAGCTCTCTGAAGCTGCGCTCGGCCGATCCTGCCCACGCTCGGCCGGTCGAGCTCTCCAAACTCCAAAACCTTGCGATTTTCCTCCGAAACTCCACCAAATATGCTTGTTTATGCCAAAAACCTATCCTACACAAGTCAAACACACAAAACACGAAAACACAAACAAAATACGACAAAAACATATGATACGGGAGTAAAATAACCACAAACAAGCATGTTAACATATCAAAATACGGGTCATTTTACGCACGTATCAGTTATCAAGATTGAATATTTTCTACTTGTATTTTAATTCCATCGAATTGTTTGGGTTAATATTTTCGAGCTCGTAGCTAAATCTATTAATCCAGATTTTCGTATTGTCTAGTTAGTTCAATTGCATGTTGGGCATATATTATACAACACAAGTAGACAAAAATCGAGTAAACACATGTTGGGTGTGTTTATGAGATTGAACAAGTAGAGAACTAATTTGATTTCTTATGCTGGGTAAGATTGATAATTAGTTTTGATTTAAATATGTTGAGTTATAAATGGATTTACTCACAAAATTCTTTGTATCTTTAGAGAAATCAATGATCTACTCATTCTCTGATTTCTGTGAAATATTCTTCAGCTAGATTCATACAACAAGTGAATTTCATCAAAAATTTATTTTGTTTAATTTTCAGCATCAAAATCAAACCCCCTGTTTAATTGCTTTCTTGGAAATCGATTTAACACCGTTTCTTTGTGGATTCGATCCTGCTTCCCATTCTACAAGTTTATATTTTAGCAGGTTTACTTTTGAAGGCCTCGACACGCCAGTCAGAAACTCATTCCCTGGGCTACTATAATTTCTGAAAGGGTGGAGAAGAAAGTTACTGAAGAAATTATGCTCCTATACCCTGATATTTTAGAGGATGAGGATTCACTGGATTTCAATATCAAGGATGAGTTCAGGAGGTGGAGGCATTTTGACCTAGTTAAGCACGAGCTTGATGAAGAGAATAGACCTATCATGCAAGCAAGGCTCGGGCTTACCTTTTGGAGGTCAGAGGAGGTGTGGGCCAAGGAGTAGAGTGCCCAGGCTGAGATGAGGCAAATGTCCGAGGAGGATACGAGGAACAGGCTACTCTGTATCCGCGCTTACAGGCAGCAAACATCATTTTCAAAGGATAAATATAGACTCCCTCCTACTAACTTTACCTATGAAGCTCAACGCCAAGAAACTAAAACTGAGATTCGTGCAACTCAAGTTTCTTCCAAACATACTCAAACTAAAGAGGTAGAACAGCAGCCCACTAAAGTTCCACCTCCAGGAGATTACCAAGGCTTTATTGCTGCCAAGCTTGAGAAGATCAGAACTCTTGCAGCACAACAACGGAGCCTGCGAACTGAGTTGGATAAGGCCAAGAAGGATCTTACTGATGCTGAATTGGAGGAGGAGGAGGAGGAAATGGAGCAAGCAATTGCTCTCTCTCACGAGCTTACTACATTATCTACTGTTGAGAGGGATGGTCATACCATTCAGACGATTCATGACCAAACACAAGAACTTGCTGGAATTGCCAACCGAATTAAAGCCGAGAGGATAGGAAGCAAAATCAAGCTGCATCTTGCTGAACTTGAAAAGAAAATGAAGGAGGACAAGGTACGGTGGTATAAGGAGGTAGAAGAGAGGAGGGTGATCAGTGGTATGGTACTTGATAGGCTCGTATTTTACCTCACTTATCACGTTGTTTTCTTTATTATTTTATGCATGTTGTTAGGATTTTTTTATTGAGAAATCCTTTCTTACTTTTTGTTGTTTTGGTGGGTCAAACGTTGTAAGACATCTTAGTCAATTTTTCCAGTTTCTAGAGTTCTAAACTGTAATCCTTGTATAGGATCGAATTGAGTTGTAATAGAACATAGGCTGAAGACCAAGCAAAGGAGAACGCTCGAGATTTGACTATCACCACGCCTAGCCTTGACCCAAAACTGTGTTGGAGCACTCAGTTTAAGGTCTGTCCATATTGACAAGTAGAAGTCAGTATGAGGGCTTTCCCGAACTGACTAATGAGAAGTCAGTTCAAGGGATTTCCATACTGAAAATGAGAAATCAGTATGAGGGCGTTTTCCATACTAACTATGAATAGTAAATATGAGGGTTTACCATATTGAACCTTGGAAGTCAGTATGAGGGCAAAGTTGTACTAACTTTTAATAGTCAGTATCAAAGCCTATACCTTTAAAGAATGAGCTCTTGGAAAGATATCAAAGCTTAGTCAGACTCAGGCATTCATACATGCCCAAGTCAGTGGTTATCCAAACTGGGATTCCTCGGGCTGAAAAGAAGTCTCACATAAAGTTAGTGTAATATACACTGACGCTGCAAAGCGGAGCAAAAAGGAGACCTAAGGCATGAGCTATGATTGGACAATATAATCCATGAGTCTAACATCTGGATTTGTGGGTCTAACGGATAGAAATTCAAATTTCCATAGGTCTTCCTCTATATAAAAGCCTGCCCTCTCAACCCTAAACGATTACCTCAACTAAATTGAAAAATATGAAAGTCTCAAGAAGATAAAGGGCAATTTTAGGTCATCTCTCCCTGCTAAACTCTCTGAGTTTCTGTGTTCTCTAACACGAGACTTTCGTCTCTGACTCAAGTTACCCTCCGTGCTAACTTCTCCTAGCACGAGGCTGAAGCTTTTAAGCAGAAGCTCTTATTGGTGAATATATCTTTCTGAGATATATTCATAGTAGTCAGTTTCCTAGTCTGGGATTCTGATTCTCACAGGCATATGCCAACCACCTGAGTTCTGGGAAGAACGTATAAACATCCAACCATTCTGGGAAAAATTAGTAAACATCCAACCTCCAGTAAGGAGGCTGCGGGGTGCGTCCCCACTTCAACCTGAAGACTGAGTCTACAAGGAGTTCCTAGGCGAGTGCCACAGGATGGAGGTGCCACGGACTGTATATAGATCATGAGGAGACTTGTATTTACCTAGTGAATTATCCTGACCTTGGGTCTGAAGAGTGGATATAGGATATTGAAGTCCAAACCACTATAAATCTTTGTGTGCTGCTTTAGTGCTTTCTTTCATACATGCTCAGTTTTCTTGTTTCACAAACTAACTCTTTAAACCTTCAATACTTGTCCAAGTATTGAAGCGTATAAACTGTGAAACTGACTTAAACCAAAACAGGACTAAGCTTAAGTCTTTCAAACACACAAAACTGACTATACTCTGTTTTTAGTTAAACAAGAGCAATTGTTATACTTCTGCTGCATATACAAAACCTTCTGCTGCACAGTTTGCACTCTGATTTCGGTACCAACACATTTGCATTAGTTTTAGTTTAATAATCAAGCATGAGCTGTTTATAGGGGATATCACGCTTGTTGTGCTTAGTTTTGTAGGTTTTTTGGTCCAAAAAGAGATGAATTGTTGAAGTGGTGAGAGGGAGTTTCGAGATGAAGGAGGAAGAGGGAGTTTCGAGATGAAGGAGGATCGGGCGACATGAAGGATAAAGATTGGTGTGTGTGTCAATCGACATATGAAGTGTCGACCGACACAGGAGTCGAAAATCAATCGAGAAGAAGAACAAATGAGCATGTCGACTTGGTGGCCGTGTCGATCGACACGTGCCATGTCGATCAACACCGTGGGCAGAAAGGTAGATTTTGGTTCAATTTGGAGATTTTCCTTCTCAAGCCTACTACCTATTAAAGATTCAATTTTCTCCCCTATAAATATGACATATTAAGCTCGAAAATTATCTCTCTTTTTCAGTCTTTATCTTTATTTTTCTACTTTAATTTTCAGCATTAAATTACTTTAAATTCTGATTCATCTTTATTTTACTTGTTGCTTTTGAACCCAAGACATTGAAGATTTCAATTCCAGTTTACTTTATGATTCGAGTAAGTTTAACGGATTCATATATGTTTATTTCAAATTGTGTTTTTTGTATGCTAGGCTAGAAACCCTAACAGGTTCTAGGGTTTTCTCCATCATCTTCAGCATGTTGTAATTCAATTAAATCCAACCCTGATTAATTAGTTCAAATTCTATGGTTTTCAGTCTAAAATCAATTTTCAATTCAAGGATCGAGAGATGAAAATTGAATTAGGTTTATAGTTATTAATTTGAGACCGAGAGGAGATAATTCATAATAGGAAAATAGAATTTGATACAATTGGTTTCTGTCTCAAAAGCAAGAATCAGTTGTAAGATTTTTAATCTGTATCTTTATCGAGATTGGCTCGTTTGTGTTATTGAGACTCAAAAGGTAAAATTCCATTTCTAGTAATCTAGGTTTTAATTGCCTAACCAAGGAATTAATTCCAAAAATCAGATTTCCCACCTTAATAATTATTTTGGGTTTGGATTGATTGTTTATGCATGTTAATTGGATTGGTTGATTTCCCAAGAATATGTGCTTTTTATTATTGATTTTATTTCAAAGTTATTTTCTAATTTGAAAACAAAAACTCTTCTCAAATTTGAATTTGCTCATACAGCGAATTGGTAAACTGCATCCAGTACATGAAATATCTTCGTCGCACTGTCCCTGTGGGTTCGACAACCTTCGCGTTATAAATTTATTTGCATCACTAAACTATAATTAATCTAGTTATTTTTACTAGTGATCAAATTGGAGCCGTTGTCGGGGACATTCAGATTTTAATTTGTTATTGGTTGTTTTGATATTTTCTGGCTTTAGTTTTTAATTTTTAGTTCGCATGCGCGAGTGTGTGATTTTTGCTTTTGTTTTGATCGACATAGCCCCTGTCTATCGACACAGAAACAACACTTGTGTCTATCGACACTGAGACTAATTCCCTACAATTTTTTCTTTCTTTTCAGGTGCATGAACACAAGAGAAATGGGCAAGAATCTTGAAGCCTTCAATTCAAAATAGAAGCCACGTGTAGGAGAAACAAAAGTAAGGAAAAGAACAAAGAAAGACAACCTAAGATGGAGAATCCACCGGAAGCACCGTTGCAAAATATGACTCCCGAGAAGCAAAGGCAGTTTGTGGAGGAAGTTCGACAGTAGAGGGCACAACTCCTAGCCGCACAGGCGACCCAAGCAAAGCAAGCTGCCAGACTGGCATAACTGAACTAGGGGAGGAGCAATGAAAGGCAGGTGGTGGTGCAGCAGAGATTCATCTTGGATCGCTTCCTACCACAGACCGAGGAGCTAGGTTTCCAAGTTGGCATTGATGCCAACAATTTTGAGCTGAAGACAGCCTCATTCAAATGGTTCAGCAGAACCAGTTCGCAGGGAAGGCCATTGACGACCCGTACGCTCACCTCAACCAATTCATCGAGGTGTGCGATACAGTAAAGTAGAATAAAGTGCCTCAAGACACTATCAAGATGCGCCACTTCTCATTCTCACTTAGATATGATGCCCGATCTTAGTTCGCTGACCTAGACAAGAGTACTAGAATTCGCACATTGGAGCAGCTACAAGCAGAATTTCTCACCAACAACTTTCCTCCCAGTTTCATTCTCAAAAGGAAGTCTGTCATCACCCACTTCAACCAGAAATATGATGAGACCCACTATGAAGCTTGGAAGAGGTACAAAGAGCTCTTGAGGATGTGCCCCAGCCATGGGATTGATCTAGAGATGCAGGTATGCCATTTTTACGAGGGATTGTACCCTCACATGAAGGAGTTGGTGGATGCTTCGGCTGGAGGAATCCTCATGAAGAAAAGTGGAGAAGAAGGCATGAGGCTACTTGCAGACATGGCCATGAATAGCTATCAATGGCCCACTGAAAGGCAGAAGGCAGTCAAGGCAGTGACCACTACTCGAGAAATTATTGTGGTTGAAGAAGTCGAAAGCTCCATGAAGAGTTCTTAAAGTTGGAGGCCGGTAGAGCTTCGGTAGCAACAGTGGCAGATCTAAATATGGCCATTGCAATTCTAGTTTGGTTTATGATTCAAGTAAGTTTAATAGATTCATATATATTTATTCAAATTTGTTTTTTTAGTATGCTATGCTAGAAACTCTAACAGGTTATAGGGTTTTCTACATCCTCTTCAGCATGTTGTAATTCAATTAAATTGAACCCTAATTAATTGGTTCAAATTCTATGGTTTTCATTCTAAAATCTATTTTTAATTGAAAGATCAAGAGATGAATATTGAATTAAGTTTATAGTTATTAATTTGAGACCGAGATGAGATAATTAATAATAGGAAAATAGAATTTGATACAATTGGTTTCTGTCTCAAAAGGAAGAATCAGTTGTAGGGTTTTTAATTTGTAACTTTATCAAGATTGGCTAGTTTATGTTATTGAGACTCAAAAGGTAAAATTCACTTTCTAGTAATCTAGGTTTTAATTGCCTAAACAAGGAACTAATTCTAAAATATCATATTTCCCACCTTAATAATTATTTTTGGTTTTGGATTGATTGTTTATGCATGTTGATTTTATTGATTGATTTTCTTAGAATATGTGCTTTTATTATTGACTTTATTTTAAAGTTATTTTCTAATTTGAAAACAAAAACTCTTCTCAAATTTGGATTTGCTCAAACAGTGAATTGATAAGCTGCATCCAGTACATGAAATATCTTCGCCGCATTGTCCCTATGGGTTCGACAACCTTCAAGTTATAAATTTATTTGCATCACTAAAATATAATTAATCTAGTTATTTTTACTAGTGATCAATACTCTTCTCCCAACCATCGTATCTTCTGAGCTTCTAATAATCGAAGATATTGAAGATATAAGGCAGGCTACCTCGAGCTTATCGCAATCTGCAATTCTTGCTGAAGTCAAACATTATGTTCAAACTCAGGTCGAAGCATCAAGGGCAGAAACTCAGGAGGTCAAGCAAAAGTTGGAAGAGAAAAAAAAAAGAAAGATGCTGAAACTGCAGAATCCGTCTCCTCCATCAAGCATACAGTGGCAACACTCTTTGATGTTGTAAAAAATGGGGAAGAGGATCGAAAAAAGGAGAAAGAGGAGAGAAAGAAGAAGGAAGATGAGGAGAAGATGAGAAGGTAGGAAGAGGAGGCAGTGGAGCAGAGGAGGGAAGCTCACTTCAAATCATTAATGGAGCTGGCCGCAAAACTATCTGATCCCAAGTTATCTTCATCATAGCAACCTCCTCCGTAAATCTGAGTTTAAGTTTTTTAATTTCTTTTTCAGTTTTCAGTTTTCAGTTTTTGAATGTACTTGTAATTTCTCAAATCAATGAAAAACTAAAAACTGCATTAAAGACAAACTCTCATTGTCTCTCTCTCGCCCCTTATGTTTTTTTAACCTGGCTGAATTCACATTTTCCACAGTGATCAGCAACTTTGATTTCTCTCTATTTTTTATTAATCGAGGAATATCTCACCAATTCAGGGGGAAGATCAAATAGAGTAGGTCGGTTAAAGGAATGGTGTTCTAAGTAGTGTCGTTGTAAACTCAGTTCATCAAGTCTTCTTTTTCCTGACTTTAGATAAGTGGTTTTGACAACACACAAATGGGGGAAATTGTTGGAAACAGAGTTTCAGTTTACCCTTCATTTTGATGTTTTGGTGTGTCAAAACTTACTTTAGCTTTAAGTTTCTAGTATGTTTCTTCATGTAATCATTGTATAGGATTTATTGAGTTTGAATAGAAACTAGAAACTGAAGCTAAAGATCGAGCAGATAGAGATTTAGTCTCTAAGAAGGAATTCAGAGAAGTCAAAGCTCGAGATATCAAGAATCAAGTTTCAGAACTTGAAATCAAGACTCCGTGAAACTTTAAACTTACAATGTCCATGAACTCAGTTTCAGGAAACTGAGTTTTCACTAATGAGAAGAAATTTAAAACTTGGGAATTTCAGTTTTCAGTTTTAGGAGTTAAAGAGCACGTGAAAATCAAGGAGACAAAAGGAATCCAAGTGGAGCTCTAAGTCATATCGAAGATTCCTTTAAGTGTCGATCAACATTCAGTACGAGGAAACTTAAATCTAAGTTCCTCGAACTGAAACTGAGTCTGACAAGAGCAGGTGAAAAATACACGGCCACAGTCAAAAGTAGTTCAGAGCAGAGGAGGCTGCAACAATTAGAAAAGAATGAGCGATGATTGGACGAGATTCTCTTTGTCTCTAATGGATGAATCTCTGAGTCTAACGGGTAGAATTTCAAATCATCGACCAACCCAACTATAAATATGAGTCAACTTCAACAACAACATACATCTAAAACTCTCGAAAAGCTTAGTCAAAACTTTGTCAAAGTGTGATCTCAAGAGTTCTCAAAAGCTCTCTGAACTCTGTGTTTTCTGAACACGAGGCTTAACATCTTTGCTTAAGCTACACTCTTCATGTATCTATCTAAGTACACAAGGCTAAAGCTTTTCAAACTTAAGCTACCTACTTGGTGTTTATTACTCCCTCCGTCCCTTATCAATTGTCCACAAGGGAATCGGCACAATAACCAATGTAGTAGAGATAGAGGATATTAGTATTTTATTTGTGAGTGTGTATTAATTTTCCATTTTAGGTAAGTGGACAATTAAATGGGACGGACGAAAAAGGAAAGATGGACAATTGAAGTGGGACGGAGGGAGTACTTTTTAAGTAATAAACGCAACAATTAGTATTCTGTGGTATACTGATTCTGACGGGCTTTGCCAACAACCTGAAGTTCTGGGAAGAACCGCAAACATCTAACCCTAGCAGACCAAAGGACGGAGATTTTCGATAGGCTAGCATAGATCGCAAGGAATTTTGTAATCTGAATCTTAGTGGATTCCCTATTAAGTTTGGAAGAGTGGACGTAAGACTTGAGGCTTCTAACCATTATAAATTATCCTAAGTCGATTTATTGCTTTCTTTAAGTTTCTACATATTAAATTTTCATAATTATTTGAAACCTTCAATACTTTCTGAGTAATGAAGTGTATTCTTGAAACATGAAACTTAAACTATTATAAGATAAATTATGTTTTCTGGAATCTGAAAACTGAGTCTGAAAATTAGTTTTCAGAAGTGCAAGATCTTTTTAAATCTTCCGTTGCATACAATATATCTCTGATTTCGTGACCAACAAAGGTTTTACTCAAAAAGATGGCATTGACTATGAAGAGATATTTTATCCAGTTTCATAAAAAAGGACTCTTTAAGAATTATTTTATCCAGTTTCATAAAAAAGGAGCTTCACCAAATGGATGTTGAACCCATCTTTTTGAATGGAGATTCGGAAGAAGAAGTTTAAATGGACCAACCAGATGATTTTGTGACTGCAGGAAAGTAAAAGAAGTAGCGTCTAGATTAAGAAAGTTAATATATGGATTGAAACAAGCTTCGCGACAATGGTATCTTAAGTTTAATGATATCATTTTATCATATGGTTTTGTAGAGAATATTGTTGATCTGTGTATCTACATGAAGGTCAGTGGGAGCAAGTTCATTATCCTTGTTCTATATGTTAATGACATCCTTCTTGCCGCAAATGATAATGATTTATTATATGATGTAAAGAAATATCTCTCTAAGAATTTTGAAATGAAAGATATGGGAGAAGCATCCTATGTGATTGGAATATAAATATTTCATAATGGGTCACGAGGATCATTAAATTTATCCCAGAAAAGTTATATTAGTAAAATTTTAGAGAGGTTTAAAATGGAAAAGTACACTTCATTGATAGTTCTAATTCAAAAGGCGGACACAATTATTAAAATGCAATGTCCTTAAAGAAATGATTTAGAACTAATGGAAATGGAAAATATTACCTATGCTTCATTGGTTGGGAGTCAGATGTTTGCCCAATTATGCATTTGGCCAAATACCAGTATTTAAGTGGGAATGATAGGCTGATACCAAAATAATATGAATTAGACTATTGTAAAAACTGCAAAGATTCTCTTTAGTACTTACAAGGAACCAAGGATTACATGATCTTGAATGAAAGATTTACTAGTGACTTTGAAGTTATAAATTATATGGATTCAAACAATATTTTAGATATGTAGATATATGGAGATCTAATTTTAATTTTATGCTCATGTAGCATGCTTTGAGACTATAGTTCATGTAATGTTTTGCATAATTTACCTCATGTCTCAGTATTGTTAACATTATAGTGAGATCACTGAGAATGTATAATAATGATTCTGTAAGTGTCTTCTTCAATTAAGTGATGAATGAAATACTTTTCAAGAAAAAAGTGCTAAAACATAAAGTATCATTGAGCACAAATGTACACTAATAATAGCTGATCTGCTTACTAAAAGATTATTGCCCAAAATATTTATTGGCCATATTTAAAGAATGGATATAATAGACAAGTCCTTGTTGGCATGATATTAAAGTATGTGAATGCACAAATAATTTATTGCTTGTGAGCTAAATGATACTTGTGAATTCAATTTAAGTTATGTTTTTTCTTAATTGTTTGTTATCTCACATTATGTAGTATACATGATTGCTTTAGTGAGATAATATGAAAGTCCCTGAAAGGAGGAAATCTAAATTGGGTTGATTTTGTGATGCATGGAAGGAATCATGTTGACAAATCGATTTTGTGACCGCCATGATCCGAATTAATTCAATTTTTTAAAGTTAATGATTTGAAAGAGTCAATGAAAGGTGCACACTTATGGTTGATGATTCTTCAATTCATTAAATAGGCCAAGTGGGAGATTGTTAGATTATTTTTATAATAATCATATGATGACCCATATAATTAATGTTTATGACTCAATATTAATTAAGATGATGGTTATTAAGTATTAAAGAAATAGAGTCTAAATGGGTTTAGAATCCCTTCCTTCTCCCTTTAATTAAATAAATTAATATTATGAAATGTTGTATCTTATTGTATAAAATATTACAACATTTGGATCGGTCAAAACTCTTGAGGATTGAAATGAAGTGTTGCATCATTTCATATAAAAGAATACAATAATTAAAGATTGAATGAAATGATGCAACCTTTGGAGACTTTAAGTGAAATGTTGCATCTTTTGTGAAGGATACAACATTTGAAGTATATCACCTCATCCCTACACACCATCAAAAGAAATAAAAAGAGTAAAATAAATGAAAGGAACATGAGAATATTAAAGTTATTGCTATGGACCAAGGTATTTTAATTCCTTTCTATTTAATTATTTATATTAGATGAATCATATAAATTAAAAATCCAAGAAATTTACTTATAATCATCAGAGATTTGCTATGGTTATTGAATGGAAAATACCCTTTACTATCTTCCAATAGTGAAAAAATATTATTCTCATTTTTCTTCTAACTTTTTACTACAAGCTAAAATAGGTGATGATGACGCCAGTTTGAGCTTCAATTAGTAATTTTTCTTACCCTTCTAAAAACAGAGATTTGTTGGTACCTCTTATGGATATAGGTGTAATTGATCGAGTAGAGCTAAATATTGTCGTGCTTAAATTTGACTCTTTTTCTATCTAGTCGAGTTTTGAGCTTTTTATTGAATATTTTTGTTAGAAACTAGTTTCACTTTCACTCCTAATTTAATATTTTGACATGTCAAAACTTATTAGTACTAAGTTTCTAGAGTCTTTGAATGTAATCATTGTTTAGGATTGATCGAGTTGTAATAGACTTAAAACTTAGATGCTGAAGATCGAGTGGAGCAATTAGAAACTAAGTTTCTGATGATAGTTTTCAAGAAGATAAAAGCTCGATATGTCCAGAACCAAGTCTCCATACTTAGAGAGAAGAACCAAATAAACTTGAAGTTCTAAAGACAAGTGTTCGTGCTTGAAAACTGAAACTGACTTTAGAAATATTAGTTTTCAGTTTCAATATTTCAAAAGCATGTGAAACACAAGTGTTCGAAGTCAGACTTAAGTCATTTCAAAGTGAAGTCAAAAAGTCAGTACGAGGAAGCTCAAACTTGGATTCCTTGGACTGAACTTAATATGACAAGAGCAGGTAGAAAGAACACTGCCAAAAGCAAAATCAGACAGCAGAGCAGAGCAGGGAAAATGGTTGTGATTTGACAATCCAATCTTTGTCTCTAACGGCTGGAAGTCCAAGTCTAACGGACAGAATTTCAAAATGTCGACCAAGAGCCTATAAATAGCTCGACAACTCAGAGGAATCATCATTGAAAATCTAGTGAAAAGCTAAGCCGACACTCTTCTCAACTTTCTACTCAAACTCTCTGAATTTTTGTGTTCTTTACACGAGACTTAAGTTTCCAACTTATGTTATTCATTTTCGTGGTACTGTTTGAAAGCACGAGGCTGAAGCCTTGAGCTGAAACTACTTTCTTGGTGAATATAACTTTCCAAAGTTATATTCATAGCAGTCAGTATCCTACTTTGGGATATTGATTATCATGGGCATAGCAACCCTACTGAGTTCTGGGAAGAATGAGATAATATCCAACTAACCAAGAAGAAGGCTACGGGGTGCGTCCTCACTTCAACCTGAAGAATATCAGCTTACAAGGAATTTCTGGGCGAGTGACGATAGCAGACCGAAGTACGGAGGTTTTCAACGGACTGTCCATAGATCGTGAGAAAGCTTGTACAATGAAACTTAGTGGATTCCCGATTAAGTTCGGAAGAGTGGACGTAGAACTTTGATTCCGAACCACTATAAATATCTTGTCTTATTCACTCGCTTTATTTAAGTTTCTGCAATCAAAGTTTTCAAACTTACTTTAAAAATTCAATAATTAGCTAAGTATTGAATTGTATAACCTGAAACTTATTTAACATCTTTCGAGCTAAACTCACTTTTCATTAAACCTAAAAATTGAGTCTAAGTCAGTTTTTAGAGCCAAGTGCAAGATATAAACTTCCGTTGCATATTTTATTACTTTGGTTTAGGGACTTATAATTTTAATATTCACGAACTTAATTGAGTCTTATTCAAACCTAAACGAACTTTAAAAATTTAGAACATATATTTAAAATATTCATTATTATTTTGAATTAAAAATTTATTTTTTCCAAAAGCTATAGTATATTCTTGCTCATTTTTTTTATGATAACTAGAAAAATTTATCATCCTTAATACTCTTAAATCATGTAAATATTATTTTTTATAAAATCAATTGTTTTGTATTCTTTAATGATCTTAATTATTAAATTGCTCACGAATCGAATATTATAAAGCTCAAGTTTGTTCGTTTAACAATCAAACTTCACTAAATGAGCTTGATCGAATTTTCATCGAGTCATTACACAAATTACCATTCCATGAATTGTTTTATTAGTTAAAAAATGATGTTCCTCTTCTATACTACAAATCTAAAAATTAAAATATAAGGAGTAGAGAATTTATCAAAGGCTCTAGGGCCTAATCTGGCCCTTAGGCTTTAAATAGTTTGTTTTTATTTTAGGAATTATTAAAAGGGAAAGCCCATAATAAGTGAATTAGCTAATGTATAGCTAAAATATGGAGAAAAAGAAAAAGTCTCTTAAATGTTTACAATTTAATAAAATAATATTTTTAAGTTGATATCACGAGCATACAGCATACTTATAAAATACATTTATCGAACCGAGTGGAATCGAGTATTGTTGTGTTCAAGTTTGATTCATTTAAAACTAAGTTGAGTTTTAAGTTTTTTATCGATTATTTTAAAACTCACGAACTTTATCGAGCCTTGGTAGAGCTTAAACGAACTTTCTAAATTTTGAATTTATATAAAATATTCATTATTATTTTGTAAGAAAAAGATATTTATTCTAAAATCAATATCATATCCATGTTCAAATTCAAAATTTTCTCATTACTAAAAATACTTATTATTATTGTTACTCTTAAATTATGAAAATATTACTTTTATAAAATTTATTTATTTATTTTTCTTACTAGTTTTAGCTAATGAGGTTGCTCACGAGCCAAATACTAAAATACTCAAATTTGATTCTTTTAATGAACAAATCTTACTAAACGAACTCGAATGAACTTTTATTAAATCGATATCTAAGTAGCTCATAAATAATTTAATTCATTTATAAACCGAAATACACCACTTGATTTCATTTTATTTTTTTTTGCAAATTTGCCATAGAAAAAAGTATTAAAAGGTAGAGCCTCGTCCAATAGATTACGGATTATCTTAGTGGCATGAATTTTAAATTGATATATTATATTTAAAAATAAAAAATAAAAACACACACACACAAATTCCACTTACAATGTAGAAATAAAAATCCTTGATTTCTTCAAGGTTTCGTTGCATTTCAACTGTATGAGTTACCAATCTAAAAACAAAACAAAAAAAACAAAAAAAAACAAAAAAACAAAAAACCTGTATGAGTTACTCGTGTGCACTGTGATTTTTCCATATATACTCGACTATTTCATTTATTTTTTTGAAAGTATAGTTCATAATAATTAATTTTGTCTGCCCTATTGTTTCAGTTTATTCTTATTCAACTTGAATATTTAATTTTGTTTCTTTATTTAAAGAATTGGTTTAATTAAAATATTTAATTAAGAAAAAAATACATTGAAAATTTGATTTCTTATATCAAAGGTTTTAAGTTATAATTCGAAAATAAAATAAGTTATTGTACTTATAAATACTGTGAAAAGTATATATATTGTAGCGAGTATAGTTCATCCCCACTATCTTGATTTAATTTGAAAATCAAAATTTTCGGTATATTATCTAATGAAACATGTTACATTATCTGGGTATAATAGTAATTCTTATATCAAGATTTTTGTAATTAGCGTGAAACATGTAGCACATTCCAATTTTCTCTCTTCTTTAGAATTCTTATAAAACTTTAAATAATCATAATTCACTAAATTTAAATTATTTTTTCACATATTATATATCAAATTAAAGATAATTTAATTATCTTGCAAACGCAATCCCTGTTGCATATATTCCGAATAAGATAATCGCATTGAAACTAAATAATGTAATAGCTAAAACTAAATGATGTACCATAATATAGAGAATAATGTAATGACATATTATATTTACCTTATTTCGATGTTGTTCGTAAAAAATAATAGGAATAATCTTGATTTCACTGTTGCGGTTGCATTTTATAGATAAATAAGGTTTCTAAGTGGTACATTATGTGTCGCTTATGTGTTATAAAATTCATGTTATTAACAACAGTGCAAAAATGGGTAACAAAAATGGATCGCAACAAAAATAGAATACAATGCATTATATAGATAAAATGGGGTCTTAGTGGTACATTATGTGTCGCTTGAGTGGTATATTATGTGTCGCATGTGTATTACATTATCCATGTTTGTTTCTCTGCAATTGCATGATAAAAAAAAAATAGAACAAAATGCATTACATAGATAAAACGTTGCCGGAGTGGTACATTATGTGTCGCCTGAGTAATACATTATTTGTTGCATTTGTATTACATTATTAACGTCAGTAACAACAGTGCAAAAATAAAAATGGATCGCAACAAAAACAAAACGCTTATGTAGATAAAATGGGGCCTGAGTGGTACATTATATGACGTTTGTGTATTACATTATTCATGCTAGTAACAACGGTGCAAAAATGGGCAACAAAAATAGATTGCAACAAAAACGTAACACAATGCATTATATAGATAAAACGTGGCCTGAGGGGTACATTATGTGTCACTTGAGTGGTACATTATGTGTCGCATGTTATTACATTATCCATGTCTGTAACAATTGTGAAGATAAAAAAATTGCTCTAGAAATTTTATAAAACTGCACACTGCTGTGAAAATGTTGATGAATCACCATGGATAACAACCAACGATTGCGACACAATGAACCACCGTGAATGAAGATGAACAAACTATAGATAATAACTAAAATTTGCGACGACGACAAACTATCGTTAATGTAGACAAACAAACCGTGGACAGTAACTGATGAATTAGATGATGACGAACAACAATGGATAATTCCCGTGCAGGCAAAGCACCACGATGAATCCAAACACGCAGGAGAAGAAAAAGGTAGGGAAGACCGTGAATAATGAATTTTTGTTATGGAAATATCCAATGTCTATTTTAATTAGATTGATAAAGTACCATATAACCCTTAATGTATTAAGAATAGGGAAATATAAATTTAAAATCCATAATTTAATAAAAGATGAGGACCGCAAGATAAAAAAAATAAATGGTTAAGATTTGGCCTCATATAACATTTGGGACGAAGGTAATATATGATCACAACTATCTATCTATCTATATATATATATATATATATATATATATATATATATATAGTTAGATATCTATCTATCTAACATATCAAGTGCTAAAATTAAAGTTTGTATTAAATAAGAATGAATCTCAACCATTGGATTACTAGCATCAATGTTTGAGATTAAAACGTCAAATATTGAAATATTAAGCATAATTTTCATTCATGCTTAATTGTTTTATAAATTATGCTTAATTTGATTAAACGTGATTTATTAAACAAAAAAGTATGAAATTGGAAAAAAGTTTTAATCTCAACCATCGTTTTTTTTAGATGAATAATGTAGATTTATTTCTATTTAACACAAACTAATTTTTAGAATGTGATCAAATATATATATATATATATATATATATAGGGGTGCATTCTAGGTTGAACTCATCTTCCTGAATGAACTATGAACTTTCATTGTTGTGTGTGTAATTGATCATTATTGTATGTATAATATATCATTACAGCATCATATAAACTACAATGATCAATTACACACACAACAATGAAGTATCATAATTAAGTACTATAATGAACTATCATATATACTACAATGATCAATTAAACACACAACAATGAAAAGTTCATAGTTCATTCACAACATTTAGTTCGGATTTGAATACAA
>JAPKLW010001618.1:0-55907 GCA_026898455.1 Plectranthus barbatus | reverse complement strand
TGCGTTCAAATCCGAACTAAATTTCCTGAATGAACAATGACCTATAATCTAGCCATTAATTTTTTTAATCTGTTGGTTATAATAATGACACATGGCAGTCAATATATTTTTTTATTTATTTGAAAGGGTGTTTTAAGTAGTAAATATTATTACACTTTTTAGTAGATTTGATAATTATGGTAGTTACCTAATTTCTTGGGTTTTAATTTATTAAGCTTTTTTTATTAATTACACACATATTTCTAGGGTTCAATTAATTTGTTAATTCACCCCCTCCCTCACCAACGTCACCACTGGCTCTCCACTCTCGTCTGTCACCACCTCGCCGCCACAGTCGCAGCCCGTCGTTGCTCGTCTTCTTGTGGCAGCCCGCCCTATCTGTAACTATATATGTAGTTCTAGTTACTACTCATTCTCTCATTGCCTCTGTAACTGCTAGTGCATGCCTTCATTTTCAAAGTTTTTCCTTGCCTCTGGAGTATTTGAGTTGTGATTGATTTTATATTTCGGTTTAATCCCTGTATGCAACCTCCTTTGCTTTTGATTATTAGTTTTACTTTCTGCAAGACCCTCAGCCTTTTTCTTTTAATATTATTATTATTATTATCATTTTTTAATTTGTGAAAGTTTGATTCTTGTATCTGTTTATTACTTCCAGATGCGGAAGTGGCGTCCCTATCACCCAAAACCCTCCTGTGTCGGATCGGTACGTATGCGAGATCTGCAACCAAGGGTTCCAACGAGACCAGAATCATTAGATGCACCACCACCACCATAAGTTTCCATGGAAACTGCTGAAGAGATAGATCCCGATCACCCTGAAACGTGTGTTCGTGTGACCGGAGTCCAGCTGCCTCCACTACGACCCGTGCCATGCCCTCGGCGATCTCGTTGGAATCAAGAAGTACAAACCGCACATTGCTTGTTAATTGTTTATTTATTTTCTACATTGTATGAACTCTATTGTTATGTAGCATCGTATGTTGTTGACATTATCATTATTACATGTAGTCAATATCATTTTATCAAAATTATCGGTTTAAACTTAATTGATTTTTAATAAACCTTTAAGATCATTACTATTTTTATTAAATATCATTGTACGTTGTTGACATTATCATTGTTACTTGTATTCAATATCATTTTATCAAAATTTGTTGGTTTAAACTTAATTGATTTTTAATGCACCTATAAGATTATTGTTATCTTTATTCAATATCATTGTACGAATAATTAAAGTTGTTTATGCATTTAACGATAGTGGAATTTGAAACCGCACCCGATAAATCAGCTTACAATGACATACAAAATCATAAACAATGATAACAATTAACTTAAGATTATGGAATAAATCGTGGTGTATTTTTTTTTTGGTAACTGCACCCAAAAAATATGCAACATGATCTTATTTCTCTTTCCAATTTATATGATAATAATGGAAAAATCGTGGGGGTTTGATTTGGTAACTGAATCCGAAAAATCAACATGCAGATTTAATTCCATTTCAATTTTTTCCCATTTAGGTCTAATTTGTCCTTTCAATGATAGAAGAAGCTAGCAACAATGATAAATGGCAACAGAAAATTTGGGACATCTATTTTCGAAATGAAGGGCTGGATTTTGGTCTATGTTCATTCATGGACACTTGTTCAGCCATGAATGCACCCCTATATATATATATATATATAGTGATTAGGTGAGAATGAGGTTTACTTTGAGAAATGAGAATAGATCTCGCTCGTCCATATCATGAAATCAACAAACATGATTAAATTTTAGCAACTAAAAGAACACGACATTTTCCCCAATATCATGCAAAAAATACATTATCAAAACAAACTGCAACCTGCATTTTAAGCCCGGTTTACTTTATTTTTACATAAATACGAATTAAAAAATTAAAATTACATAACATTAATTGTCGTAAGTTCATTTTTGACCATCCTACATGCATCTATAAGAATGCTAACATGCATTTTTGGTTACATTATTATTGACTTTGACACAATTCATTGAATCACAATAGGTCAACATTTTACATTTTGCACACATTCTCATTGGTTTATCCAACATTCTAAGAGCTTTCTCTTTCCTCGAAGCAATTCGACTTCCACTGCGTTTAGTTTTCACAATAACTAGAGGCAACACTTCAATATTTTTAGGAATCGATCGACCGTAAAAACCATCAAACATCTTCTTCTTCAAAGCAGCAATACGAGCACAGTCCTTATAAAACTCAATATCATCATCAAGAGTTCTAAAAACTCTCCCCTTTAAAGGTTTCATCTCATCAAGACAGTTTGGTATAAATGAACCTGTAATATAATAAAATGCATAAGTTTATCACTAATAATGCATAATATAAACTTAAAAATGAACATGTCACTACACAAAAATTTCACGAACCATGGTCAAAAAATGCACGTATTATAGAACTATAATGAATAAAAATGACAGAAAAATGAATAATAGATAAAATCTTTTTAAACTATCTTCACACACGAACAATCAATAACGTAAAGTTTACAATTCCATAACCAGCACAAATCATCTCTAAAAATTACAAAACATCAAAACAAACATGAACTCAATCACAAATCAAAAATAAAAACTAGCGAAAGAAATTCTGAATATACCTTCACATCTGCGATCAACCATAACTTCGTCAAACGACAGAACTCCAAAATGAAAAATTGAATTCATTAACAACCACAAGTAACAAAAACCTGCGAAATCCAGAAACAAGGAAAAATATGATTGAATGAAGAAATAGAAATCAAATCACACAAAGAAGAAAGGGAAAATCATATCGCGCGAAAAAAGGAATAAAAATCTGATCAAATATGAAGACACATACTATTTCAATATTAAAAAGCTAAAATTACAAAAATAATCTTAATTATGCAACAATGCAGGATAATTGACTAAAATTGCATATGGAATCAAATAGATCTTGAGGGTTGAAATGACAAGATCAAAGGCTGAGATTTATTCTCATTTCTCATACTAAAAACTATTTCTCTCTCTCTCTCTCTCTCTATATATATATATATATATATATATATATATAAAGAGAGTGAGAGAGAGAGAGAGAGAGTTGTGATCATATGTTACCTTCCACCCAAATATTATATGAGGTCATATCTTAAACATTTACATTTTTTATCTTGTATATATAAGTGTGTGTGTGTGTGTGTGTTAAAACCTTTCCAGCTGTTGAATAAGAATAAATATGGACCATCAAAAATCAAAATCAATGCACATGATCAATTTAAATGCGTCTCAGTTTTGGTGCATTATTTGTATTACCATCTAGCATTCAAGGGCAAAAATGAGAAAAAAATATATATTCAGAAATTTTATTTTGTGCAGTTCATAAAACATAACATTCATACATTCGATGTAAAAAAATGCAATATTTTGGGCATAAAAATGCATCATATAATCAGTACAAAAAATGCACTCAATACGAATACAAAATGTATATACTTTAGAATAAAAATGCATCTCGTTCAAGTTAAAAATGCATCATTTGATGCAAAAAAAATATAGATATTTCGAAATATTTTTATGCATAATTGATGCATTTTTTTATCCTGAATGTAAAGATAATAAAAAACATATACCATCTAAATATAGAATCAAGATTTTCGTAAGAATCTTCTAAATTCAACATATGCAATATAGATATCATATAAATCATCGTAAAAATATGATAATTTGATATATGATTCGCGAGGTCCTAATTGAACTACTTTGGTATGATGTCTAAAAAATATATTTGAATCGAGAAATATATAATCGTTTTATTATGTTGTATGGAGAGAGAAAATGAGGAGAGAGAATGTTTAGATCTAAGAAAATATAACGACGATTACTCAAATTTAAAGGCTAAATTACTAAGATACCCAAATTACCTTATTTATCTAATAAATCATGAATTATCACAGCCATTAGATCAACAAAATAAAGGATTGAGATTATTTCCTATTTAACATGGGAAAAGGCTTTTAAAATATGATCACTACTATATATATATATATATATATATATATATATATATATAGTAGTGATTGTTAGAATCATGCACTTAGACTCCCTCTTGGAAGAAATGTTTTGATATGTAAAAACCTATCTCAGTCAGTTTTTCCATTTTTAAGAGTTCTAAATTGTCATCCTTGTAAAGGATCAATCGCGTTGTAATAGAACTTAGGCTGAAGACCGAGCAATGGAGAATGCTCGAGAACTGACTATCATCACGCCTAGCCTTGACCAAAAACTATATTGGAGCACTCAGTTTAAGGTCTATCCATACTGACCAGGAGAAGTCAATATGAGGGCTTTCCCGAACTGACTAAGGAGAAGTCAGTTTAAGGGATTTTAATACTAATTCGGAGAAATCGATATGAGGGTACTTTCCATACTGACTGAAAACAGTCAGTATGAGAATTTACCATACTGACTGTGGGAAGTCAGTATGAGGGCTAAGCTATACTGACCTTCAAAAGTCAGTATAAGAGCCTCAGTCAGACTTAGGCATTCGTAAATGCCTAAGTCAGTACGAGGTTAGCCAAACTGGGTTCCTCGGGCTGAAAAGGTGTTTGACATAAAGTTAGTGTATAGTACACTGAAATAGGGCAGAGCAGAAAAGAGACCTAAGGCATGGGCTACAATTGGACAATATAATCCATGAGTCTAACGTCTGTATTTATGTGTCTATCGGATAGAAATTCAAAATGCCAATGGTCCTCCTCTATATAAAGACCTGCCCTCTCAACTTTAAACGGTTACCTGAACTGAATTCAAAATATACACGTCTCAAGAAGACAAAGGGCAATTTCAGGTCATCTCTCCCGGTTAAACTCTCTGAGTTTTTGTGTTCTCTAATAAGAGACTTGAGTCTCCGACTCGAGTTACCCACCGTGCTAACTTCTCCTAGCATGAGGCTGAAGCTTTAAGTTGAAGTTCTTATTGGTGAATATATATTTCTGAGATATGTTCATAGCAGTCAGTTTCCTATTCTGGGATTCTGATTCTCACGGGCATATGTCAACCACCTGAGTTCTAGGAAGAACGTATAAACATCCAACCATTCTGGGAAGAATTAGTAAACATCCAACAACCACGAAGGAGGCTGCGAGGTGCGTCTCCACTTTAATCTGAAGACTAAGTCTACAAGGAGTTCCTAAGAGAGTGCCACAGCTGACAGGAGGACAGAGGTGCCACGGACTGTGTATAGATCATAAGAAGGCTTGTATTTACTTAGTGAAATATCCAGACCTTGGGTCTGAAGAGTGGATGTAGGATATTGAAGTCCGAACCACTATAAATCTTTGTGTGCTGCTTTACTGCTTTCTTTCATACTTGTTCTGATTTCTTGTTTCACAAACTGGCTCTTGAAACCTTCAATATTCTTCCAAGTATTGAAGCGTATAGACTTTAAAACTGACTTAAGCCAAAATAGAGACTTAAGCTTAAACTTTCCACACAAAAAACTGACTATACTATGTTAAAACAAACCAGTGCAACTGTTATTTTATACTTCCACTGCATACACAAAACCTTCCGCTGCATAGTTTGCACTTTGATTTCGGGACCAACAAGTGGTATCACGTGCCAAGGTTCTTACAGACTACGGTTGTGTTGAGTCATTTAGGACCAGGTCTCTGTTTTCTGCACTTAGTTCTGTTTCTGCACTCAGATTACAAAGCTTCCAAAGTACTCATCAAGAAATTTTGAGATATGGAAGAAACATTCGTTGATCATGCTGAAGAATGTCCATCCAGAAATGGCAGAGGTTCTATCTACCAGATCGCTAAACATCACCAAAGTGAATACTCAGTTCGGAGGAGCAGAAGGTCAGGAGATAGTGGAGAAGCCTTATGCAGAGTGGACAAACGACGACAGAGTTCGTTTTCAGCTGGATGTAGTGGCCATGGAGCTCATCTTACAGTCCTTACTAGAGCCACTGGTTGTTGAAGCCTTAGAGTGCAACAACGCCTAGAAGATGTGGGAATTTCTTGGCTCACTTAGTGAAGAAACACCTCAGATGAAGCGGAACAAGCTTCCAAATTGTGTGGATATGTATGAATCTTTTCAAATTCTTCCTGGTGAAAGTGTCAAATCAAAGAAAGCTAGATTCAATAGGATTATCTACGAGCTGAAGATCTTGAGGAGAACATATGAAATTGTTGATATGAATGCAAAAATTCTCTCCAAGATGCCCAAGGAGGACTGGTTCATCAAAGCCACCAGCTTGAAGGAGAAGGATCTCTCCAAGATGACGACCAAGGATGTGTTTGCCCAGCTCCAAGCCCACGAATGGGACATCCAAATGGCAAATAGAAACAAAGCAGTGCGAAGTGTCAGCACACATCCAGGAGGTGATGCTGCCTTTTTCGCAAAAAGGGAGTTCAAAAGAAGGCCTCAAAAGCCTTACCAAGCTGACAGATCTTTTGGACAGACGTCTACATCAAAGTCAGCACCGACACCTTCCTGCCAGAAGTAGGAGGAAGAGAGCTCGGTTGAAGATCTTGAGGAGTAAATGAGGAAGCTGAGTAGACTTCTTGAGAAAACCAAATCCAAGAAGGAAAATTCACAGTCCAATGAGCTAAAGTTCAGCGATAAACCTCCCAGAGGATGTTTTGAATGCAACTCTCTGAATCACCTCTAGTACGGTGCCCATTAGTATCCAAGGAGGAAAGGGAGCGCTTGAAAAGGGTGTTCGAGAAGAAAGCCTCCAGAGCAGTTGCAAATGCCATGCTTACCGGAACTGAGGTGCCACACATCTCTGACAATGATGATGGCTACTACACATCAGATGATGAGGCAGTGGAGGAAGCCTTTCTTGTGTTGATGGTAAAGCTCGGAGAAGAGGAAGAAACTGAAACAAAGTCTAATACTCCGGTACACATTTCTAACTCTGTTTCTATTCCTATAACATGCATAGAAGACAACTCTAAATCATATTGCTCAGATTTAGAGGATGTTACTCTTGAAACTTTGAATAGAGAATTTGCTAAGTTTTATGAGTTAAAAAATGTCTTGGCATGTGAAAATGCTTCACTCAAACTGAAAGTTTCAAAACTAACTGAGGAGATCCAAGGATCAAAGTCAGTAAGTGAAGATCTAGCTAAACTTAGAGAAGAGCATTCTACATTACTTGAATCGTTTAAATCTATCTCTAAAGAATGCACATCTCAAAAACTGAAAATTGCTAGTGATAAAAAACATATCTGCTCACTCTATTCTAATATTAGCAAAGTTTCAGAAGCTCTAAGTTTACAAAGACATTCCTCGGATAGGTCAGGAATAGGCTTTACAGAGAATAACTTGAGCAATCAGGCTTCTACTTCCAAAAATGGGAATGTCTTGAACCATCACTTTAGGAAGAATTCCAGTTTAGAAGTCAAGCTGTTAGGTAAAAGAGTAGTCAGTTTGGACAAGAACTCCTTAAAGGCTAATCAGGAAAGAAGGGAACAGTCAGTTTCAAAACTGACTTCTACACCCAAGCATAGAAAAGATTTGACTTATAAGTGAAACAAACCTGAGATGAAGCCCATCATACCTAGGAAGTGAGATAAGCAGAATGTTCATAACATTAGAAAACCCACCTCAATAGCTAAAACTGAACTTTATAGAAAGTCAGTTTCATTCCCGGACTTTAGAAATCTGAGGTTCCCAACTTATAACTCGTATGAGAGGAGAACTTATCCGTATAAAAAGAACATCTATACGAGGTCTCAGTCCAACCAATTCCCTACTTTCAGGACTAGAAAGACCACACACTCCGGACCAAGTTTTCGAGAACCCAACCAAAACTCAATTTTAAGGAAGTCAGTTCCTAGAGACTCAGTTTCAAGAAACTTAGTTTCTGGTCAGGTTTCATACACTCACATCTTCTCTTCGAATATGCACAGAAACTGCTTAAATCCTTAAAGATGAAGAGAAAGGTAGAGGAATTTGTGACACCTAGATATAAGGTGAAGCAAGTATGGATTCCTAAAGGATGGATCCATAACACTAACCCTGCAGGACCCGCAGAAACACGAGTACCTTTTGTCTAACCTTATCTGTTTTGCAGATACGAGGTCACCTAAATAAAATTTTATGATGAAATATACTCTCTAGAGATGACAACTCACCTCAGTACGAAGCCTATCTCACCCCACAAGAATAGAAGAAGACATCTATTATGGCATTCGAAGGGGCAGGAACTTACCTTCACTCAAGCTTCAAAAGTTTCGGGTTCTTACTTAGAAGATTTATGAAGAATGGATGCGGAATTAAACTGAGTTCCAACTCTCAGTTTAGGAACTGACTTTTAGTCAGTTTGAAAGTTCGAAAGGCGGGATTTCAAAATCCAAGGATTATTGGATTTGATATGACGCATTTATTGCAAAACAGGCGGCAATGAATCCACATTTGCCACGCGTAAAGGCACCCCTTCAGGTCAAATAAATCTCAAATGATCTCAATCGTCAATTCATCCCAACCGCTGATTATATAGCCTCTTACAATCCTCAATTGTTCGATACAAATCATCGTTCATATTTATTGACTCACGGAATCGACAGTTAAAGCCTTAGCCTCTTTGCCATTTTTATCCCTCCAAAAATGCCTCAAACCTTCACACTTCTGGAAATTTGCATTCTCATTCAATCCTCCAACACAGATTCCATCATTTATTAACAATCATTTATCCTCATTCATGGCCCCTAAAAGAGCGAGATCGTCACAGACACCAGTAAGGGACGCACCCACTTCTGTTCAAGAACAACAATCTACGTTTGAGTATATTGAAAGACCATATTCAAAGGTCATAAGACTCTTCCATTCTGACCCAACGAGATTTTTGACTGAGCAAAGAAGAGCGGCTCAAGAAACAAAAGAGAAGATCCTATTCTTGAAAGGTCTGAAGGATGACTGCCCAAACTTTCAGAAATTAGCGCATCAAATACTACAAGAGAAGTTGGTGCACTTCCTACGATGCCACCCTAAAAGATTTCATCCATTTCTCGTGGCACAGTTCTACGCATATGCCGTCATCGCCAGAGATCAGAAGTCCTTTTTTACGCATGTCACAGGTACCAAGATCATTGTCTCTAATAAACTACTCAAGAGGGTTTTCAAGCTTAGAAATAAGGGACCGAATGTTCAAATCTATAAGCAAGAGGCCGATACCAAAAAGTTACGAGAGACATTAGGAAAATAATGGTTAAGATGGAAACTAAACTTGATGATGACAGCACATACTTCAAGATAAATCACAAAACGAATGAATTTGATCCCTTCTACAAATACCTTGTGGATATTGTGATTAGGATGTTGCAGTGTGACATGGGGTCTTTTTCAGAAATGAGCAAGAAAAAGTACTCTCTTCTTATGGCTATTGATGATGGAATCAAAGGGAACTTGGCATCCTTCCTATTCAAGAGACTCTTAGACTATGCATGGAAAATGATCTTGATCGAAGGAACATGTCAATTCTCTAGTGGGGTTGGTTTTGGTCTGAAAGTAAGCTTCCTTCTGGAAAGAATACTCCCTGTGGTGGATAATGGTGAAGCCTTAGTCTCTGTTGATTTCTTCCCTTATAGAGGAATAGTAGTAGAAACCTCTGAGACAGTTGATGTTGATGTTGATGTTGATGCTGATGGGGAAGGAGAAGTGCAGTCTGATGCTCAACAAGAGGAGCACTTACAGAAGGTCATGGAGGATCTTCCTGATTTAACAAGAATAGGAGAGGATCTTCCACCTCCAAGTAAAAAAGGGAGGAGATTAGCCAGAGTATTTGCCGATGAAGGACCCTCTCAACAACTGTTGTCACAGTCTCATCCTGCTCAAGGAATTTGGATACAAGGAGGTCGCATATCTATTCCTATCCTTACTAGATCACAGACTGAATTAGTGGAGCCTCTTATCCGAAGAAGGAGAGGAAGGGAAGATGACATGAGCTTGAGAGCCCAGGAAACAGGGCAAGAAACCTCTGTCAGGAGACAAATCAACCTTGAAGATCAACACCGCTCTACCAGACATATAGTGGATATACTTGTGAGCCCTGATCTCGAGGACAACGAGAAAGAAGGAATTGCTATGATAGGAGATTTGTTGCTGCAAGGAGGAGTTCAAGGAGAGAGACATGAAATGGAGGCACCTCACTCAGAGGAAATAGAAGAAGAGACTGAAGTGGAACGACCAACTCTTCATACTGCTGAAATGGTTGTTGATCTCAATCAAGATGCTCCGGAACAGGATGTACATGAACTCGTTGATAGAGTGTTACCTGAAACGGAGAGGGATCCCAGGTAAAGGGAAGGAACTTATGTTCGAGCAAGGGGGAACCTCCACACTCAGATCAATCATCCTATGTCGTTGCTTCAAGAGTTAGAACACTCATCAGAAAATTTTGGGAACGAGGATAGATATGATCTGCTAAGCACATCCTCTACTGACACTGATCTATCTTTTCATCCTCTCACTGCATAAGAAATTCGTGATATTGCTCTCTCTGAAGGACCTACATTTGATGAAAATTTACAAGGAATTTGGCGCCATCATCCATGGGATTTAAGAGATGGAAAGGAATTAAACAGACAACCTAACTCTATTGCAGACTTCAGAGTACCATTCAATGGCTTACCTCACCCAGAATCCACCTCATATAGGCTTCTGTGCTGGTGCCCTCCCATCGCTTCAATAGATACCAGAGATGCCAAATTAATTGCATGGGCTGGAGAGATTTCCCAATGAATTATGCAGAAAGTCACTGAAGAAATTGCTTCAATCTATCCAGACATCTTGTTAGAAAACTCAATTCCCTGCGATGTGCTGAGGAAGGAATTCCGAAGATGGAGACGCTTCCACATGGCTAGGTATGAACTGAATGTTGAAGATCTATCCATCATGATGGCTAGACTTGGACTGACATTCTGGAGGAGTGAGGAAGCATGGGCAGATGAATGGATTGCTCAGGATGAAAGAAGGAAAATATCAGAACAATCCGTTAGATAACGGCTGCTGGCAATCAGAGCCTATAGATCATTCATTGAAGATAGCAGTCAATTCGGTTAAAGCAACCACATACTACCTCCTTATAACTTCTAGTTTGCGTCCGAGGCCCCGCAGTTGATCATTCCAACTTCTCAGGTACCATCTCCTGATTTAAACCGTGATTTATTACGCAATCTCGTGGATAACAAAAGATGTCAAGTGGAAGAGATAAGTCATTGATTGCACACAATTGAGATGAAAGCGCAGCAGCTTCGAGAAGATCTTGCTGCTGCTCAAGGATAGTTGAGGAGAAGGGGGAAGGAAAATGTCTTCAAGATAACCAAAGTAGATTGGAGGAGGAAGAACTTCAGCATAAAACCAAAGAGGATGCTTGCTTGAATCTTGAAGCAGAGCAAAAACGTAAGGAAGCAAAAGATGAAGTTCATCGGCTTGCTGAAGAAGAAAGGATTCGAGCTGCTGCAAAATTAGCTCGATTGGAGGAAGAGAGAACTAGACTACTTGCAGTTGTTACATGTACACCTAAACCTTCAAGGCAGATCTATGAAAGTGATGTTGTATCAATCACTATGTTAAATCAGATGAACAACAACCTTCAAAATCAACTCGACACACTCGCTGCAAGATTTGAACAACGCCATGATGCATAAGAGGAAAACTTGTCTTCTGTTAAAATCACTATTTTGACCCTTCTTGACATTGTCACAAAGGGGGAAAGAGAGACAGAGAGACAATGAAGCTGAAGAAAGAAGACGGTAGGAACAAACTGATATCCTTGCACAAATCATGGCTAAGCTCTCTGGAACGTCCTCTTCTAATCCACCACCTCCATAAGCTCTTTGATTATCACTTGCTTACTTTTGCTTACTCTACTATGAACAAAACTATGTTGAATATTTTGCTTCTGGTTGATGGATTTTGTTGATGTTATTTTTCCTCTATGAACAGTTTATTCTGAAGAAATCATATTCATATATTGTCTGATTCACGGGGAAAGTTGTTGGACAGAATTAAGGATATGTATATTGAGTAGTGTCTTTGTAAACTTAGTATATGTTGCTTCCTTTCTCTCTGTCTTTACAAGGTGGTAAGGGGGAAATTGTTAGAATTATGCTCTTAGGCTCCCTCTTGTAAGAAATGTTTTGATATGTCAAAACTCATCTTTGTCAGTTTTTCCAGTTTCTAGAGTTCTAAACTATAATCCTAGTATAGGATCAATCGAGTTGTAATAGAACTTAGGCTGAAGACCGAGCAATAGAGAATGCTCGAGAACTAACTATCATCACGCCTAGCCTTGACCAAAAACTATGTTGGAGCACTCAGTTTAAGGTCTATCCACACTGACCAGGAGAAGTCAGTATAAGGGCTTTCCCGAACTAACTTAGGAGAAGTCAGTTTAAGGGATTTTCATACTGATCCAAAGAAATCGGTATGAGAGCATTTTCCATACTGACTGAAGACAGTCAGTATGAGGATTTACCATACTGACCGTGGGAAGTTAGTATGAGGGCTAAGCTATACTGACCTTCAAAAGTTAGTATAAGAGCCTCAGTCAGACTCAGGCATTCGTAAATGCCTAAGTCAGTACGAGGTTATCCAAACTAGGCTCCTCGGGCTGAAAAGGAGTCTGACATAAAGTTAGTGTATAGTACACTGAAACAGGGCAGAGCTGAAAGGAGACCTAATGCATGGGCAATGATTGGACAATATAATCCATGAGCCTAACGTCAGGATTTATGTGTCTAACGGATAGAAATTCAAAATGCCAAAGGTCCTCCTCTATATAAAGACCTGCCCTCTCAACCTTAAATGTTTACCTGAACTTAATCCAAAATATGTAAGTCTCAAGAACACAAAGGGAAATTTCCGGTCATCTCTCCCTGTAAAACTCCTCTTAGTTTTCGTGTTCTCTAACATGAGACTTCAGTCTCCGACTCAAGTTACCTACCGTGATAACTTATCCTAGAACGAGGCTGAAGCTCTTATTGGTGAATATATATTTCTTAGATATGTTCATAGCAGTCAGTTTCCTAGTCTGGGATTCTAATTCTCACGGGTGTATGCCAACCTCCTGAGTTCTGGGAAGAACATATAAACATCCAACCATTCTGGGAAGAATTAGTAAACATCCAACCACCAAGAAGAAGGTTGCGGGGTGCGTCCCCACTTCTACCTGAAGACTGAGTCTACAAGGAGTTCCTAGGCAAGTGCCACAGCTGATCGGAGTACAGAGGTGCCACGGACTGTGTATAGATCGTAAGGAGGCTTGTATTTACTTAGTGAATTATCCAGACCTTGGGTCTGAAGAGTGGATGTAGGATATTGAAGTTCGAAACACTATAAATCTCTGTGTGTTGCTTTACTGCATTTTTTCATACTTGCTCTGTTTCCCTGTTTAAAAAACTGACTCTTGAAACTTTCAATACTCGTCCAAGTATTGAAGTGTATATACTGTGAAACTGATTTAAGCCAAAATAGAGACTTAAGCTTAAACTTTCCACACACAAAATTAACTATACTCTATTTAAACAAACTAGCGCAACTGTTATTTTATATTTCCGCTGCATACACAAAACCTTCTGCTGCACAGTTTGCACTCTGATTTCGGGAACAACAGTGATCATATGAGAAAATCTTTTAGTACGAGAAATGAGAATAAATCTCAGCCTTTTATCTTGTCCTTTCAACGCTCAAGATGTATTTCATCCTGTGTGCAGTTTTGGTCGATTATCATGCATTAATGTTTCATTAAGGTTATTTTTTTATTTTAGATTTTTTTTTAATTCATCAAGAAAACATTCCTCAATTCCGTCCAAGTGCTGATATTGGTTTTATCCAGAGCAGAAAACCATGATTGGGCTTTGTCTCGCAGAGAAAAGGCAAAGAGCCTCATCCGCATGGCACTCTTGGTGACTCCATTGATTTTGACAGTGTTGCAGAGCATGATAAATTTGTCAAGATGAGCATAGGGGTCCTCAATAGCTCGGCCCCCATATTGGTTCTGCTGAACCATCTGCACCAAACCAGTCTTCAGCTCGAAATTATTGGCATTGATGCCAATGCTGAAATCAGTATCCTGGAACTTAGGCATATATCTTTTCTGGATGGCATCCTCATCCTCATCAGCATCAAATCTAGGCTCGGCCTCATCATCTTCATCATTTGAAGGGTCTCCTGGTGGATTATTGCCTTGAGAATTTCCATTTTTGGCTCTTTCCAGCTCTAGTATCCTCATGCGCTCCCATTTGGCGTGCTTCTCTCTTAAAAGCTCAGTTATATGCTCCGGAGTAAGGTCAGGAACATTATGTGGATTGTCATCAGCCATTTTGACAGTTTCACTGCTCGAAGCGGTCTCCTCCCGATTTCTCCTGCTGTTGTTTCTTCTGCACGTAGCCTCAATTTCTAGGTCGAATGGAATCGGTGCTTCACTACTCCTCCTTGTGAGAATAAGTCAAAGGGAAGAGTGAGTAAACACAAAAACAGCAAAGTAACGACAAGAAATTCAATAACACACGAAATAAATAAGAAAACAAAAAAATTTGAAAAATCGACTTCAGTGTCGATCGACACGGCCGCAGCGGCTCTGTCGATCGAAATTTGGCCTGTCGGTCGAAATAGAGGTAAAAATTAAAAGAAAAATCTGGTGAAAATTTTAAAGGAAAACTAGAAGAAAAACTTGCAAAAATTAAAAGGGAAATTAAAATTACAACTCAAATCAATCCCCGGCAACGGTGCCAAAGTTTGATCACTAAAAATTTAGCAATACTATAGTCTAGTGGAAAATTAAAATTATCGATCCCACGGAGATTGTAAAAATGAACATCCTATATACTGAAATATTTGTTTTCGGTTTATTGTCTAAGTAAATAGACATTTGAAGGATTTTTAAACTTAAAACTAATTTTGCAAGATATTAAATCAAAGCAGAGATTTAAAATCAATTTTTTCAAACACTAGAGAAAATATCAGATTCCAGGGCAAGTTCATATCAAGGATAGCATTTAAGGAAAATCTATCTATCAATTAAAATATTGATTGAGGTGGAACATCAGGAAAATATTACAAATTCCAGAATTTGGCAATTCATAAAGTGGATTATTAATTTCCTATATCCTTTCGGTCTCTCGAAAAATTAACAACTCCCAAAAACAACAGATATATTCCTACGGATTAAATTCTTCTTTTCAGACACAACTAAAAATCCATATTATCAATTCTTAAATCCATTAATCAGTTTTCACTTTTCAGTCTCAAATTAATCAATTATGCACACCTAATCAAATGGTCAATTTAATCAGATTAAGAAAAAATCACAAGAATTGATAAAGTAATTTAAAATATTGATCGATTTGATTACCAATCATGCACCCAAGACAATCACATAAACCCTAGAATCTGAATGAAGGATTACCTACACATATTCATGTTGAACAAAAATATGAAAAGATAAATCCTGTAAAAGTCTTCATAAAATCAAAGTTGAATTGAGTCCAATCTTGAGGAATATTGCTCCCAATCTTCTATCCAAGTCCAAAATAATTGAACAACGATGAAAACAATAGCTCTAGGTCTAAAATAATGGCATGAATGTGGAAAATCGCCAAAACAAGACTATATATACTAAGTCTATTTGCCCCAACATGGAAATAACTAAAAATGCAATAAATTCCGCCAGAACAACCCGTGTGTCGATCGATAGGGCGTGTGTTGATCGACACACGCTCCAATTTTGAGCCAGCATGCAGCCGTGTCGACCCCTTCTCTTCGGACTCCCTGTCGATCGACAGGAAAGTAAAAATCCCACAATTGCCTGCATCTCGACTTGGTTCCTTCTTGCTGTCGTGTCGATCGACACCACGGGTGTCGATCAAAACAGAGGACACGGCTGAACAATGCATTCTCTGACTTAGTCAATTTTGCACTCCAAAACCTGCATTTTTCACCATGACAAACAACCCAAGCGTAAAACAAGTACAATGCTCATAAATTAAAGTAAACACACATTAATATTATCAAAACAACCTAAAAATCCATTGATAAGTGAACGAAATAACGCACTTATCAACTCCCCCAAACTTGAACTATTGATCGTCCTCGATCAAAACACCAAAAGAAACTCAAAGTCATACAACCAGAGATGTGCAAGGCCTCACAAGATTCATCACAATCTAAGTACACTCTCATTCAAAAGATAATGCAATCAAAATCCAATCCAAATCATCAATAGTTTCAGGAATAACCTCACATATAGAAAGAATTTTAACAATCACTCATCACTCAAGTGTTTAGGATATGTGTTTCACTCAATTCAAAGTAATACAGTTTTCTTAACCATAAGTATGGCAAATTTCTCATCTCTCCACTGCTTAGAAAGTAAAATGACTCGGTGAATCAAAAAGGTATTTAATTTGGTTGTAATGAGGCTTTTCTAGAAGGTAGGTCGTTTTAGGCTGAGTGACTAACAAACTTATTATTTTCACAACTTCCCAACTATCAATCCACACCACATCTATTTATCAACTTCCTCTTTTCTACACTAATACACATTTTTTTTCAACAAATGTTCACCTTGTGAACTGATTTACCACAATTATTCTCTCTTTTTTTCTTTTTTTCTTTTTTTTTTTCAAAGCACAAACAAAGCCCAACAATTAACAAGGGGGTAAACTTTTCTTCTCTTTATTTTTTTCAAGTCAACTCAAATCCATGAGCATTCAAATTATTCAACAATCCACACAACTCATAATCAAGCTAACCTTCTCATTTTTTTCTTTCCACAGTTTCCATTCCACAACTGACTCACCAGAACACTACTTATATTAAGAAAAGACTTTTCAGGCTCGAAGTGGCTACAAGTGGTCATGTGTGGGGTTAGTGTTTGGGATAAGGCTAAGAAAAGAGATGCCTAAGATCATTTTCACCAAGTTTTACATCAATACAGTCTCGAGAGAGAATTAAGCCAAATTCTATAATCCAACTGCAAACTTGATCATACATGAAAGAAAGTTTAGGCACAAATCTCACTTGGTTATTTTGTTCTTCCCTAACAGTATCAAATTCAAACCAAATAAATCAAGCAAAATCAAGAATCAGAGAGCAACTTATCATGCGGTATTCTCCTATCATCGGCAACTCATCGTGCAATCCTAATTGTCGCAATCTCAGTGTAGACCAATCATCAATCAACCAAATGCATAGATAGGGAAGGAAGAGTACAAAATCTCAAGTTATACTTAATAGATTTTGAACCTAATAAGCAATACAATAGAAAAAAACAAATACATCGGAAATAACTAAACTAGAAGAAATACAACTAAAAGGAAATACAATACAGGGAAATAACAGAATACAGGGAAATAACTGAACTACATCAAGACAGAAATACATAAATAATGCAAGTAAATGATAAAGGAATCCATTCCTACAAGTCATCATCCCCCCAAACTTATTCAATACAAAGGAGAGAATAAGCTTGAAAGTCAGCTTGTAGGAAAGGAATCTAGACCTCAATCCCGCACCAGGCTTTGATCTCTCTCAGGCAGCCTACTCCGCCGGCCGTAGCGAAGGGCTGGATCATATGAGGAGAAGAGTTCCTCCATCCGATGGGTCAGATGCCCCACTGCAGCGGTGTGTGCGGCCTGCTGAGCCCTGATGTCCGCAAGAATAGCATCCTGCACCAACTAATGGTCCTGCACCGCTCGAAGCTTGGTCCGGAAGTTGGCAGTGGACGCGGTCTGATCTTCCATGAAGTGAAGAAACTTCCCCAGTCGGGGACAGTACTGGAAGAACTGGCGCCGCCGTAGGAAGTAGAGGCGCCATCCCTACCCCCGTGAGGAATGGATGCTGGGTGTCAACTGGGGAGCGATCTAGTCGGGGTTTCTCGTCTCTCTGTCTCTCAGCCCATCGCCGCTCCTCAACCAAAAGGGCGGCCTCCTCCTTGCGGGTAAGTACCCGCTGATCTAGGCATGTGCCTGGCCGGTGCAGTAATCTAGAGGTTGGTGGGTCTCCTCGGTGACTCTCGATCCGGTCCATGTGGTCCTGGGTGTGCATGAACCTGTTGTCATGGAAATCAGCATTCGTGACATGAGTGAGCTCAGGGGCCATTAGAAGGAACCTTTCATCGTTGGAAAGGCACAGGTAATGGTGACCCCCGTGTCGAACAAGGAATCGGTATTGCTCTAACTGTCCGGCAAGCAAATTCCGATCGCCACAAAGAGGAGTGAAGGCATGGATCAGGATCTCCAAAAAAGCAGCAATGGGGGTCACGAATGCCCCGCACCAGAAGTCACCGGGAATAACAATCAGCAGCCGCTTCCAATTCTCCATAACGAAGGTGGTGAGGCTAAGATGTACACCATTAAGCATGGCCCATAAGCAGAAAACCTCATTCCCGTGGGCCTTCTCGCTCTCATTCCTGCCAAAAACTGACACCCCAAGACATTTTTGAATATACCTCAGAACGGGTTGTCTATCGCGGAGGCCTTCATGTAGCCCTTGTTGATGTGATTCGGATCGGCTGAGGCAGCTATAGTCGGCCAGAAGCTCTTGCAAAGGTACTCAGCGGGCTCAAAGTAGAGGCCCCCGGGCTCACACCCAAAGATCTCGTCCAACTGCATACGGGTCAGTGTGTGGCACACCCCGTGGAGCTGGAACTAAATGTCGTTGGGCTGGACTCGGTGTGGGCGGGTGGGTGATAAGTTGATATTTTTACCAACTTATCTATTGTTTCTTTGTCTATTTTGGTGATGTTTGGATCGTTTTTAGTGTCTTTTTTAGCATACATTGGCTTTTGTGCTTTTTATGGTGTGTTTCATAAATCATGCAGGTTTTTGGATGAAAATCGAAGGATTTTGGAAACTTGTTCGCCGCAGCTTCAAAGAAGATCGACGAAAGAACTCGAAGAGATCGACGCAGGAGTACTGAAGCAGAACCACCATCGATCGACGCCAACTGGCCGTCGATCGACAATGCTTTGTCCTTCCCGTTGATCGACGAAGGTTTGGCCATCGATCGACGGAGTGTCGCGGGGCAGACCAAATCTTTTCTGTTTTCTGAAGATAAACACATATCTAACTCCTAGGTATGGTAGGATTCATCCACAACATCTATAAAAAGGCTGAAGAATTCGAAATTCAGGAGAGCAAGAGAGGAGATCGAAAATCAAGAGAGAGAAAGCAAGAGAGAAGAGAATTAAATTGAGAGAAACATCGCAAGGAAGAAGAAGAAGAAGATCATTGGGTTTGAGATTGAATCTTTGGGGAAGATTCAGTTTTCCTTTTCATCTTTTATTTTCTTGTTCATTGTCTATGATGATTAAGATTAGAATTATGTGTAACTAATTGTCTCCTCAGATTCTAGGTTTTCAAACTATCAATGTATGCATGTTTTGATTAATTGATGTTTTTTTTCGTTTCCCTCACAGTTTTTGAAATCTGGTTTTATTCTTAATCTTGGGTATGTTGGCCACTAACTTAGGATTATTAGTTGGAAATTAGAGACGTAACTGTACTAGTTTTCAATCGAAAGAGATTTTCACAATATAAACTGATTTCTTGTCGTAACTGAAGGGAATAGATTGTAGGAATAAATCTTTAGAACTTTAGGAGTTAGTTAATTAATCTTGAGACCGACATGAGATAGATAATTAATTAATCTACTTTATGAATTGTCCAACAAAGAAGTTCATAATAGCTTTCTGATGTTTCACTGTGTAGAGGAATTAAAATTGGAAAATAATCAATTTGTTTATGCATGTCATACTTGATAAGGAGAAAAGCCTAGAATCTGTACTTCTTATCATTTAGGTTTTTCAAAGTAAGTTTATTTTCATAATTGTTTTCTTGAGGTAATTAAATTTCAAAACCATTTATTTTCAATTTTACCTATCCAGTACTTTAAGAACTTCTAAGTTAGTACTTAGGATTTTTCGTTGTTCCTTTCCTCGTGGGATCGATAATTTAATTTGCCGCAATATTATTAGCTTTGCTAAGTCGCGGGTTAAAAATATACGCGATCAAATTTTGGCGCCGTTGCCGGGGAGAGGACAGAATTGTCCTACTATTAACTTTGTGATTAGAGTACTGATTTAGGCTGTAACATCTTTTAAACAATTGTTTTTTTTCTTTCTTTCTTCTTTCAGTACGAAGGGCCGTCGATCGACGCCCACTCTAGCGTCGATCGACGCCTTCATATTTTTATAGTTTTAAGTTTTATTTTGTTTCGTTTTTTTATCCGCAGTGCCATCTCACAAACTACTTTACTGTACAGGTAGTGCATGAGTACAAGAGCCCGAGCAAAGGATCCGCTTTATTACTATCCGGACATCGAAGCCACGTGCAGAAAAATCCAAAGGAATAAGCGCACCCAAGAAGGCTAAAGAATCAGGCAATGGCAGACGAAGTACCACAACCTAATGACATACCACAACAGCCGATTGTGCAGCCACCACCACCACCAGGACTAACCTTGGAAGAGCAGACTGCTCTGGTCCAAGAAATCCAAGCCATGAGGGAACAAATGCAACAATTGATCCTAGATCGAGACAGGGGGAGAAACAACAGAAACCCTCGATTCAGTCATAGGAATCCACTATTTGAGGATCAACCTGAGGATGAAGATGACGAGGACCAGGAGCCTCCTAATGACTCAAATGATGAAGAGGAAGACGAAGAAGCCATGCAGAAGAGGTATCGACCTCAGTTCAAAGAAACCGACTTCAGAATCGGAATTAATGCAAATAATTTTGAGTTGAAGACTGGACTAGTTCAGATGGTTCAACAGAACCAGTTCGGCGGAAGGGCTACTAAGGATCCATATGCCCACCTAGACAAATTTCTGATGCTCTGCAATACCGTCAAGATTGGAGGGGTCAGCAAAAGTGCCATCCGAATGCGTCTGTTCGCATTCTCACTGCGGGATAAGGCACAGTCTTGGTTTACTGCACTGGACAAGGGGAAGATCAGTACGTGGAGCGAACTACGGAATGAGTTCCTCGAGAACTTCTTCCCTCCAAACATCATCAGACAAAGAAGGAAGGAAATCATTAGGTTTGCTCAAAGACCGGATGCGAGTTTCTATGAAGCGTGGGAACGCTACAAAGAACTACTCAGAGCCTGTCCCGGACATGGTCTACCTCCAGGTGAACAAGTCGAGGCGTTCTATGAAGGCTTGAATGAAAGGACTGTTGAGTTGGTAGACACCACACTGGGGGATACCATCATGACAAAGAGCGGAAAGAAGGCCATGGAGTTCTTCTAAAAGATGGCCAACAACAATCAATGCTGGTCCTCAAGCAGACATAGACCCGTTAAAGTTGTCGAGAAAGTAGTGGAAAAGAAAGCTGCAGAAGAGCCTGACTTGGTTGCTGAAGTCAAGAAGCTTCAAGAGGAGTTCGCTTCCTTGAAGCAAGAAAAGGCAGTAGCCGTAGTGGAGCCTGTACAGCCTCCCCTTGAAGGACAACAAGCTGATGTAAATTTTGTTCAGAGAGGTGGTTACCAGAACAATAACTACCGTGGAGGTTACCAGCAACAAAACCAGCACTACAACTACAATCACGCTAGGAACCACCCTGGGTTCTCCTACGCGAATCCTCAAGCTGCTGAACAACCACCTCCTGGATTTTCCGTACAAGACGGAGTAGTGGTCGACAAGAAGAAGCCAAATCTCGAGGAGATTTTGGCCAAATTCATGGAAGGATCCACTAGCAAGGTGAGTAAACTGGAGCATGAGATCTCTGGTGTGAATACCAAGATAGAACAAATGCAAAAGCACGTCCAGATAATAGAGACTCAAGTCAGCCAGATCGCTGATGCTCTCGGAGCACAACATAAACCGGGGCAACTTCCAAGCAATACACAGGTTAACCCCAAGAATCAGAATCAGAGAAATCAAGTGAACGCTATTACTCTGAGAGGGGGGAAATCCTATGAAGGGCCACAGAAAGCAAGGGCTGAATTGAAGGAGAACGAAGACGTCGAACAGGGCGACGAGGCTGCCAACGACGAGTCACCGTCGATCAACGGTGAGCAATCATCGATCGACGCCAGCAAAGAAGGGTCGTCGATCGACGAGCACAACCAGCGTCGATCGACGCCTGCTCCAGCTCCGCCCCTGAAAAAGCCACCCTTGTCGTATCATCAGCGGTTTGCCAAAACCAAGATGAACGAAAGGTATGCACGCTTCCTGGAAAACATGAAGAAAGTACATATCAACATTCCTCTGGTTGAAGCACTCCAAGAAATGCCGGGGTACATAAAGTTTCTAAAAGACATGGTCTCTCAGAAGCGACCCTTCATGGAACACGAGACGGTAAATCTCTTTGAAGAATGCAGTGCCATCATACAGAAAAAGATGCCAGTCAAACGAGAGGATCCAGGTTCATTCACGATCTCTTGTGTCATCGGTGGAGAAACCTTCGGAAAAGTTCTCTGTGACTCTGGCGCTTCAATCAATTTGATGCCACTGTCAATTTTCAAGAGATTGGAAATCGGGAATATCAAGCCAATGACCATAACCTTACAGATGGCCGACCGATCGGTGTCCTATCCAAAAGGTATACTGGAAGATGTGCTTGTAAAAGTGAAAGATTTCATAATTCCCGCCGACTTCGTGGTACTTAACATGGAAGAAGATCGGAACATCCCTTTGATTCTGGGAAGACCGTTCCTGAAAACCGGTGGGGCTCTGATTGATATTCGAGACGGCAAACTGACATTCAGAGTCAACAATGAGTCAGTAACTTTCTCTATATATAAGGCGATGCAGAAGCACAACGATGGTAGCTACCAGGAGGAATGCCATATGATCAACTGTTTCAGGCCAGTATTATCCTCACCATTCGCCTCTCTCAAAGGTGAGCCGGATTTTCTGGAGAACTGCCTACAGCACTCACTCTTCTCGTCGTCAAATCTGGAGGAAGCAGAAGAAGGGATCGTGGATCAAGTGATGGAACTAGATGTATTTGAGGAAGTAACTCAAGAGAAGGAGACCAAAAGAGAACCACTGTCGGGCCGATCTCGCCCGAAACGTCGAGACAGCAAGTCATCGTCGATCAACAGCGAAGGATCGTCGATCGACGGCAACTTCAGACCCCCGTCGATCGACGGTGGGTTAGCGTCGATCGACGCCCGAGCAGTAGTACCCCAGAAGTTTTCTTCGATAGAAACAGCCAGACGTGGAAAAGGGATTTCAGTTGTAGAGTCATCGTCGATCGATGGACAGCAAGCATCGATCGACGCTCCCTTCTGCAAGCCGAAGTCTAACTCCGATCCGCCAAATCTGGAACTCAAACCTCTCCCGACACATCTCAGGTACGCTTTTATGGCACCAAATGATACTTACCCTGTTATTGTTTCTGCATACTTGACACAGGGGGAGTTGGAGAAATTACTGAGAGTCCTACGGCAGTACAAAAGTGCCATTGGATGGACATTGGGAGACATAAAAGGGATCAGCCCCTCGCTTTGCATGCACAAGATCATTCTCGAGGAGAATGCTGCACCAAAAAGACAAGCACAGCGGCGGTTGAACCCTATCATGCAAGAAGCTGTGAAGAAGGAGGTTCTCAAGCTTCTTGACCATTGGATGATCTAGCCAATCTCCGACAGCAAATGGGTAAGCCCTACACAAGTCGTAGCAAAGAAAGGAGGGATGCAAATAGTAAAGAATGACGATGGAGAAGAAGTGGCGACAAGACCCATCACGGGTGGCGATTCTGCATAGATTATCGGGCATTGAATACCACTACGTGCAAGGATCACTTTCCTCTTCCCTTCATTGATCAGATGCTTGATCGTTTATCTGGTTACCCTTTCTATTGTTTTCTTGATGGTTATTCAGGGTACAACCAGATAGCTGTGGCGCCGGAAGATCAGCACAAGACCGCATTCACATGCCCTTATGGAGTTTTTGCCTACCGACGGATGCCATTCGGACTGTGCAATGCACCAGCTACTTTCCAGAGAAGCATGATGGCAATCTTCCACGATCTGGTCGAAGATGTCATGGAGGTATTTATGGACGATTTTTCTGTGTTTGGTAGCTCATTTGATGTCTGCTTGCAGAATCTAGCTACCGTACTGGAAAGATGCACCGAAACAAACCTCTGTCTCAACTGGGAGAAGTGCCACTTCATGGTGCAAGAAGGAATTGTGCTAGGACACCGAGTATCAGTCGAAGGACTAGAGGTTGATCGAGCAAAAGTAGCAGCAATAGAAAAGATGCCGCCACCAGCGAATGTCAAAGCGGTGAGAAGTTTCCTTGGACACGCAGGGTTCTACAGAAGGTTCATCAAGGACTTTTCAAGGATCTCGCGGTCGTTGTGTAATCTACTAGAGAAGGATGTCTCTTTCGTCTTTGATGAGGACTACATGCAAGCCTTCGAGAAGTTGAAAGCAGCCCTCGTGACTGCTCCAGTACTTACTTCTCCGGATTGGAGCGAGCCGTTCATCCTGATGTGCGATGCCAGCGACTATGCCGTTGGAGCAGCCTTGGGGCAATTGAAAGGAATGCTCTTCCATGTGATTCACTACGCCAGCAAGAGCATGAACCCATCCTAGTGTAACTACACCACCACTGAGAAAGAAATGCTAGCAGTGGTATATGCCTTCGACAAGTTCCAGTCCTATCTGATAGGATCCAAAACTGTTGTCTACACCAACCACGCTGCTATCAAGTACTTGTTCGCCAAGGAAGATGCAAAGCCGAGGCTGATAAGATGGATCCTGCTGCTCCAAGAGTTTGACCTGGAGATCAAGGATAGAAAGGGAAGTGAGAACGTGATTGCCGACCATCTTTCAAGACTTGAGCCTCCAGCTGAAGGAGATGATCAGGAACTGAGGATCGAGAGACCTTCCCGGACGAGCAAATCTGCGCCCTAAGGGATCTGAGAAAGACGTACGAGTCAAAGACACCATGGTATGCGGACTTCGCCAATTACTTGGTAGGCAGCATACTTCCACCAGACTCCTCTCCTTATGCAAAGAAAAAGTTCCTCCACGATGTCAAACTTTATTATTGGGAGGACCCTTATCTTTGGAGGAGATGCGCAGATGGGATTATCCGGCGTTGCGTGCCTCAGTTAGAGTGGCATCAGATCTTCGCTGCCTGTCATTCAGCTCCTAGCGGCGGCCACCATTCGGCCAATCGGACGGTATTCAAGATCCTCGCGAGCGGATTCTACTGGCCACAGAACCGGCAACATCTTGCGTAGGGATGAGATGCCCCAAACGCCTGTGGTCGAAGTCGAGATATTTGATGTATAGGGGATCGACTTCATGGGACCATTCCCGCCATCTCATGGTTTCTCCTACATCCTGCTCGCAGTGGACTATGTATCAAGATGGGTTGAAGTAGTTCCAACAACCGCCAACGATTCGAAAGCAGTCATCAAATTCCTTCAGAAAGTCATGACAGGTTTCGGCACGCCAAGAGCCCTAGTAAGTGATGGGGGTCTCATTTTTGTAACAAATGGCTTGCCTCTCTTCTCTGCAGGTACGGAGTCAAGCACCGTGTTACTACCCCCTACCATCCTCAAGGGAACGGGCTGACTGAACTCTCCAACAGAGAGATCAAGCAGATATTGGAGAAAACGGTGAAGCAGCGGAAGAATTGGGCTGTGAAGCTCGATGATGCTCTTTGGGCATACCGCACTGCTTACAAGACTCCCATTGGAACCTCTCCTTATCAGCTTGTCTTCGGGAAAGCTTGCCACCTCCCCGTGGAGATGGAGCACAAGGCTTGGAGAGCCATGAAAGAGTTAAACCTAGACTGGAAAACGGCTGCATCGAAACATGCCATGGCGCTGAATGAACTGGAAGATTTTCAAGACGAGGCCTACGAGAACAGCATCATCTACAAGAGACGAGCGAAAAGGTTCCACGACAGAGGAATCCGCCCATGCGTCTTTAGTCCGGGTGACAAAGTTCTCTTATTCAAATCTCGACTTTGCTTCATGCCCGGGAAACTGCAGTCAAAGTGGGCAGGGCCATATACCGTTACCCGCCAATTTTGCAACGGTGTAGTCAAACTAGCTGGCCAAGATGGAAGGAACTTCACGATAAACGGACAGAATTTAAAGCCGTACTACACCCCACTCGACATCTACGTGGTGGAGAAGTACTATCTCAACCGTCCGTAGGGAAACAGGTATCGTCGAGCTAGAGACGTTCCCGTCGATCGATGGAGGAAGTCCCATCGATTGACGAAAGTTTTCAGGCATCGTCGATCGATGCTCGCGATTCAGATGTGCGGGCAGAGACTTATAAAATGGGATTTTTATCCCCTTTTCAAACACAAACACACACGCATGCACCCTCTCAACCCAAAACACCCACGGTTCGATTTTTCTCTCCAAAACACGCAAGGTACGTATCCTAGACTACTCCTCTACGATTATTTAACGATTTTTCATGATTTGAGCATGATTTTTGTAAATTTTGGCCTTGGAACCCTTATTTCAATTTCTTGCTCATGTATCAATTTCATTGCAAACTTCGCTCATTGGTCGATATGTATGATAGTCTTAGGTGATATATATGTACTTTATTTGTATTTGTATCCGTTGGAATTGCCCAATTTTGATGGTAGCAAGTTTTGGGGGATCCTTAAATTGGGGGAATTTTTGAATTTACGTTTTTAAGGATAATTGTCGAATTGGGGATGTACATTGGGTGTTTGGGATGTGAATTGCATGAATTTGTATTCAATTTTGAATGGGTAGAAGCACGTTGGGCTTAATTACGATCTTTGATTCGATAATTTTGTGCTTGGGAATTGTTTGATGATTGTTGGATATTTTGTTAAACAATTCCTTAACTACCCTTGCAGCAAAAATGATTGATGAACCGACCTTCACCACCCAAGAGGCCGTGGAGCGCTATCATAAGTTCGGGGGAAGGAAGTACACCATCAAGCAGACGTTGTACCCCTGCTCAAGGACGATGAATAAACTCGGCATCCGGGAGGATGTTCTGACCATGCTGGACAGGGTTGGATGGAGGACCTGGATGACACGGCGATGGCCGACTTACCCATCGCTCATGCTGGAGTTTTTGGCAACCCTTGAGGTGTTCGAGGTCCAGCCGGAGTCCGAGCCTACCTCCATCAGTTTCCAGCTGAACAATGAGACCCACATTCTTATGAGGAATGTCCTCGATGAGATATGGGGGGTCCCAACTGACGGCACTGGCACCCTTACGGCGCGTTTCAACAATGTCAAATTTTGGAGGCTGATTGCAGCCGATGCCCCAGCTGATCCAAACCTCTTCGACGTCGGCAACCTGAAGGCGTCTTCAATCGACAACCCCGTGTTTCCCTACCTTCAGCGATGCATGGGGGTGTCCATCTCAGGACGACACGAGAGTACCAAGGTGAGAGTGGGGGAGCTCTACGCCTTGTCCCGCTTCCTCACTGGAGACCACTTCAGCTTCGCCGCCCTCATCATGGACCACTGGAGGCACCAGCTCAAGGCCACCGAGGGCAACATTTGGAGTGGGGGATTGATCACCCCGATTGCCGAGCATCTGGGGATCGACTTGTCTGACCTTGAGGTACTTCAGGACGAGAAGGGATTGGGCACCGAGCTTTTAGTTCGAATGGAGGTTTTTCTACCCCACGAGGGTGGATGGCTCTTGAAGATGTTGAACGGGGACAAGTTCCCGTTGCAGCAGCCGGCCCTCACCCGAGTCACCGATTATCACTTTCATGATAATTGGCTGATGAGTTCCCCCACCCACTTGGCGGCCATGGTTGGAGCCCGAGGAGGAGCAGGCACGTCCAGAGTCATTCACCGACTGGAGGCACAGGCCGGGCAGGGACAGTCTGATATCCCATCACAGCAGGGGATGGGGGATGATGCGCACGTGCAACAACACGTAGGAGTTGAGGATGCAGCGCCCGGATGGACAGGTGGGGCGTCGTCCAGTCACTACCCCGGAGAGTCTTCCTCTTCTGGCATTGACTTGGCGACCCTCTACCTCTACATGCAGCAGCAGGCAGCCAGCCTTGCAGGCGACGGAGCGGGAGCTTCAGGGCCAGTTTCGCCAGCACGTGACCACGAGGCTTGACACACTCGAGGATCAGATGCAGAGACTGCTCCAGAGCACCGAGCCGGACTCCACCTACGTCCACCGCCAGCGAGAGCGTCAGACCTGCAGGTGGTTACTTGCCGATGATGCCGCCCCGGATACTGCGATGGATGACGCCCTGGTGGATGAGTGAGGTACCATTTCTCTTTTCCTATCTAACTTGCAAACTTGTCCACTCCTCAGAGTGAAACAAGTTTGGGGGGATGATGATTGGAAAAGGGAAACGTTTTTGTTTGTTTGTTTGTATTCCATTCACTACTTTCTTTTTATTTTTGTTTTTGTTTCTTTTTGTGTTTTGTTTTCAAATCATCACCATCCTTGTTCTTTTGCTTCAGTGTGAATAGTTGATCTCTGCAATGATTTTTCTTCAGACTAGTACTACATTGAATTCTGATTTGTGGTATTTACTATGATAGGAAAGTCTAGACAATTATTTAGGAGCTTTTGAACATTGGGCAGTCGGAACTTTGGATTGTGTTGGTATTGAAAATATGATTTGTCTTCTCCTTGAAATTGTGATCGTTGATTAGGACTTGAGATATTTGTGAAATAAGCATGATAATCTATGTGATAGAGTAGCCGATGATAGGAGTCTTTTTATTTGATAAGTTGAGCTTTGAAGTATAAATTATTGCATGAAAACTGATTAATGTTGGATAATTTTTTAGGAGAACAAAATTCAGCCCTGAGAAAATTTGTGCCTATCTTTCTTTTGTTGAGTGTCAGGATTAATGATTTATTTCCTAGAATTTGACTTATTTCTCTCTTAAGATTGCATTAAGTGTGGTAATAGGGTGAATATGATTTTAGGCAAGTTCTTTCATAGCCATCTCCCATACACTAACCTGAAATTTCCACTTGTAGCCCCTTTGAGCCTAGAATGAGAATTTCTTTGATAAGAAGGGTTGAGAAAGTGAAAATAGTGAAATATTTGGAAGGTGTTTAATGAGAGATATGAATTTGAGTCCTGGAAGAAAGAATATGGGTTTCCATGAAAGAAAAAAAAAGAGAGAGAGAGAAGTGAACATTGAGTGAAAAAGAAAGAAAATAAAGAATTCATGGTTTTGAAGATCGTAGTTCACCATTGAAAAGGAAAAAAAATAATGAGTAAGAAACCCTAGAAAATTTTGTAAGGACAAGAAAGAATGAGGATGTGTTGTGGTTATGATATGTTTGGTTTGTTGGGGAAGAATTGTAGGCATTTAAGTCACTTAGCCAAATTTATCCCACCTTTTAGGTAAGCCACATTACAACCAAAATAAGACCTAATTGATTCCCTGAAAATCCACACTAACAAGCAGTGGAGAGATGAGAAATCTGTCAAATTTATGGTGAAATAATCTGCAATCTTGGGTGAGTGAAAACAGAACCCTTTACTCTTTGAGCAATGAGTGCAAACACTTTCCGGTGAGGTTCCTCCTCAATAATTAACAATAAAAATCTATTTTGATTGCATAATTTATATGAATGGGTGATGATTGGATAATAAAATAGACTTGTGAGGCATTGCACACTTTTATCTGCATGTGATTTAAATTCTTATCTTACAGATTGATCGAGGACGATCAATGGTTTAAGTTTGGGGGAGTTGATAAGTTGATATTTTTACCAACTTATCTATTGTTTCTTTGTCTATTTTGGTGATGTTTGGATCGTTTTTAGTGTCTTTTCGAGCATACATTGGCTTTAGTGCTTTTTATGGTGTGTTTGATGAATCATGCAGGTTTTTGGATGAAATCGGAGGATTTTGGAAACTTGTTCGCCGCAGCTTCAGAGAAGATCGACGAAAGAACTCGAAGAGATCGACGCAGGAGTACTGAAGCAAAACCACCGTCGATCGATGCCAACTGGCCGTCGATCGACGATGTTTTGTCCTTCTCATCGATCGACGAAGGTTTGGCCGTCGATCGACAGAGTGTCGCGGGGCAGACCATATCTTTTCTGTTTTCTAAAGATAAACACATATCTAACACCTAGGTATGGTAGGATTCATCCACAACATCTATAAAAAGGCTGAAGAATTCAAAAATCAGGAGAGCAAGAGAGGAGATCGAAAATCAAGAGAGAGAAAGCAAGAGAGAAGAGAATTAAATTGAGAGAAACATCGCAAGGAAGAAGAAGAAGAAGATCATTGGGTTTGAGATTGAATCTTTGGGGAAGATTCAGTTTTCCTTTTCATCTTTTCTTTTCTTGTTCATTGTCTATGATGATTAAGATTAGAATTATGTGTAACTAATTGTCTTCTCAGATTCTAGGTTTTCAAACTATCAATGTATGCATGTTTTGATTAATTGAAGTTATTTTTCCTTTCCCTCACAGTTTGTGAAATCTGGTTTTATTCTTAATCTTGGGTATGTTGGCCACTAACTTAGGATTACTAGTTGGAAATTAGAGACGTAACATAGTTTTCAATCGAAAGAGATTTTCACAATATAATCTGATTTCTTGTCGTAACTGAAATTAAATCTGTAGAACTTTAGGAGTTAGTTAATTAATCTTGAGACCGACAGGAGATAGATAATTAATTAATCTACTTTATGAATTGTCCAACAAAGAAGTTCATAATAGCTTTCTGATGTTTCACTGTGTAGAGGAATTAAAATTGGAAAATAATCAATTTGTTTATGCATGTCATACTTGATAAGGAGAAAAGCCTAGAATCTGTACTTCTTATCCTTTAGGTTTTTCAAAGTAAGTTTATTTTCATAATTGTTTTCTTGAGGTAATTAAATTTCAAAATCATTTATTTTCAATTTTACCTATCCAGTACTTTAAGAACTTTTAAGTTAGTACTTAGGATTTTTCGTTGTTCCTTTCCTCGTGGGATCGATAATTTAATTTGCCACTATATTATTAGCTTTGCTAAGTCGCGGGTTAAAAATATACGCGATCAGTGGGCTCAGTGATATGCAGTGATGCAAAGAACTCTAGGACCAAAGAAGGAATGGTGGGCCAAAACTGCTGAATAAAGTGGCCCCAACCACATCTCGCGAAGAGCTGTTGGACATCATCACCAAGTCCCAATCGTAACAAAGTGGGTGCATTCGGATATTGCATCGGCTTGATGGTAAAGCTCTGCATGTGAGTGAACCTGCGCTCATGATCGGGCATAACAAACACCGGAGCCCATCCTAGCAGCTCCTCCGGTACTAAGACCTGCTCCTCTTCATCGGCCACATACTTGGAATCAACAAACTCATCCCCTTGGGCCTCATCCATTATTTCCTCATCCTCCCCCGAATTATACTCATCATCAGCAGAAGAAGAAGGCATCGTCCTAAGATCTACAAAACCAAGAAAGAACATAATAAGCACCAAGAAATTAGGAACACAACCAACTCCCCCAAACTTGCCTAGTGCAAGCAAATCCACAAAATTCAACCACAAAGAGGCATGCCCATAGCAAAATAACCGCCCAATCATGCAATACATACCAAAACTAAGTGCTAAACATCAATCATAAGCCACAAGAACCATAATGTACACATGGGAAAGGCACAAACCAAGCAACAGTAAAGGGGTTGTATATGAATCCAAAAAGTCCAAATTCTTCACAACTAAGGCATGCCCATTCCAAATTGACCACGCAATCATGAAATTAACACCAAAACCAAGTGAAAAACATAAATCAATAAGCAATTTAAGCATAATTTGCAATTTGGGAAGGTACAATTCGTGCAACAGTAAAGGGGGTTCAAATGGAATCCTCAAATCCTCAAAAATCCACAAATATCAACAATTAAGCACCAAGGAACTCATATCGACTCTCCTACAACCTAGAACGAACCAATGTAACCCGATATATGCAACAAATCGAAGCAATAATAACAATTGAAACCAAAGCACAAAATGGGAGAATAGGGCTCGAAACTCAATTTATGCACAAAAATAAGGTAAAACCAATAAAGAAATCGAAAGGAGAGTATGAGACGATGATTATTTCGAGTGGATTGGATTGGAAGACAAGAAAATCAATCGGGAAGGAGTTGGGGAAGATGGGGCGTGCGTGTGTGTCGAGAGATAGAGAGAAAAGAGTGAGCAAAATGTGTTGTGCGTGTTTTTAAAAACTCAGACTTTGCGTCTCTTTCGACCGACAGCGCGCCTGTCAAATTTCTTTGTTTTTAATTATTATTATAAAATAATTAATTAAATACAAAAAGAAAATAAACCTAAAACCGGAGCCCGGCTGGCTCGACCGACACAAGCGTGTCGATCGATGGACCGGGTGTCGATCAACAGGAATAATAACTCAACACAAAAATGAAAAGCAAAGGATCGACACAAGGGTGACACTCGTGTCGATCGACATCCCTTGTGTTGATGGACACAATTTTTTTTTGTTATGCATGTCGATCGATGTACTGTACGTCGATCGAAATAGATGCTAATTTTAAAAAAAAATGAAATTTGAAAGCTGAAAATTTTTCTAAGGCATGAAAAAATTCTAAAACTACCTAAGACTCGAAAAACTGACTCTAAAATTGAAATAAAGTAATAAAGTGATAGGTTACCTCCCAACAAGTGCTTAATTTAACGTCATTAGCTCGACGATACCTCAGATTATGGTCAGTCCAAATAATGCACCTCCACAGCTCCAATTTGCAGCGGGTTGTAGTAGCATTTGACGAGATGTCCATTGACTCTGAAGATTGTGCCATCATGGCCAGCTAACTCCATAGCTCCGTTGCTGGCAATATTGACCACAGTATATGGTCCAGTTCACTTGGACTGCAACTTTCCTGGCATGAAACGGAGGCGAGAACTGAAAATCAAACCAAGATCACCTTTGTAGAATTGGCGCCTCTTCAAGTCTTGATCATGGAATCTCTTTGCTCGGAGCTTGTAAATCATTGAATTCTCATAAGCCTCCTCACGAAATTCATCCATCTAATTCAAGTAAGTAGCTCGGCTTTCAGCAGCAGCCTTCCAATTCAGGTTCAGTTCCTTCATGGTCCTCCATGCCCTGTGCTCAAGCTCCACAGGAAGATGACAGGACTTACCAAAGACCAACTGGAATGGAGACATACCAATTGGCATCTTGAAAGCAGTACGGTAAGCCCACAGTGCGTCATCGAGCTTGAATGCCCAATCCTTCTTCATCTTGACAGTCTTCTCAAAGATCCCTTTGATCTCCCTATTGGACAACTCAGCAAGGCCATTCCCTTGAGGATGGTATGGAGTAGTAACCCTATGCTTGACACCATATCGAGCAAGAAGAGCAGTAATAGTACGATTACAAAAATGAGAACCACCATCACTCACCAAGGCTCACGGAGTGCCATATCGAGTCACCACATACTTCTGAAAGAAGTTCACCATAACTTTGGAATCATTGGTGGTGGTAGGAATGGCTTCCACCCACCTAGAAACATAATCAACAACCAGCAAAATGTAAGTATAACCTCCTGAAGGTGGGAAGGATCCCATGAAGTCTATCCCCCATACGTCGAAGATATCGACCTCAATCACTGGTTTAGTGGAAATCTCATCCTTCTTCGAAATGTTGTCCATCCTTTGACACCTGTCACAGTTAGAAACAAAAGCCTTGCAATCTCCATGGATGGTCGGCCAGTAGAACCCACTAGAGAGGACCTTGAAGGCGGTCCTGTTGGCAGAAAAGTGGCCACAACTTGTGTCGGACTCACCCATTGACTGTCGAAGATGGGATAGATCATCCCATTGTCTAGAAGCTTCAGTACTTCCTTCTTCATGACCTCTTGCATCGTAGGGTTTAGTCTTCTTTGAGCTTGTCTCTTCGACTTAGCCTCCTCTTCCAAATTGATCTTGTGCTGGCATATGGTTGGACTGATTCCTTTGATATCTGCCAATGTCCATCCAATAGCTGACTTGTGGTCCCTCAAAACTCGTAGCAGCTTCTCCAACTCTGTAGAAGTAAGAAAAGAAGACACAATTACAGGATATGTATCGTCAGGACCCAAAAAAGCATATTGTAAATGAGAGGGAAGAGGTTTCAGCTCCAAAACAGGTGGTTTGGGCCATTTTCTGCCTCTTGTGTGGCTGTGTCGATCGACACAGCCGCTTTGTCGACCGAGATAGAGGCAAGTGGCTTGTTCTTCTTTCTCCTGGACTGCGTGTCGAGATGTTGAATTTTAGCCGCCCTATCGGTCGACAGGGAGGTAAAGGTGCTGCAGACTTGGTTTTTACTGCCCTGTCGGTCGATAGGCTCCCTATCGATCGACAGGGAGGTAAATATGTTGTAGTCGAGAAAAATAGAGGCCATTGCTTGATTTTTTCTTCCTTCTTCCACATATTGGCTCGGCAGGGGCTCCCTTTTGTTCTCTTTTGCCCTGGGTAACTCCTCTTGCACATCAAGCTCCATAATATAGTCCAGAATCTCATCACAGACTTCATCTAACTCTGAAAAAAATTAGAGAGTGGTGTAGACATTGTTCCAGATAATCAGTATCAGAATCAATAGAAAGTAAAAGAGAAGAAATCACCGGATCAAAGTTGTCTATCACATGACATTCCTCTTGGTAACTCCCATCATCATGTTTCTGCATAGATTTGTAAACCGAGAAGGTCACAGACTCATTGTCAACTCAGAATGTCAGCTTCCCATCTCGAATATCGATCAGGGCTCCTCCGATCCTGAAAAATGGTCTCCCTAGAATCAGCGGGATATTGTGATCCTCCTCCATGTCTAAAACAACGAAGTCAGCAGGAAGTATAAAATCTTTCACCTTAACCAAGGCATCCTCCACAATTCCTCTAGGATATGAGATCGATCTATCAGCCAACTGAAGAGTGATGGTAGTCGGCTTGATATCTCCAATATCCAGTCTCTTGAAAATCGACAACGGCATCAGATTGATGCTTGCTCCAGAATCGCAAAGCACCTTGCCGAATGTCTCACCACCTATAACACAAGAAATAGTGAATGAACCTGGATCTTCTCTTTTCAGAGGCAGCTTCTTCTGAATAATGGCACTGCATTCCTCAAACAGGTTCATCGTCTCGTGCTGCAGCATAGGTCTCTTCTGAGCGACCATATCCTTCAAGAATTTGATATACCCCGGCATCTCCTGCAAAGCTTCCATGAGAGGGATATTGATGTGCACCTTCTTCTTATTCTCTAAAACCGTGCATACCTCTCATTCATCTTCTTCTTAGCAAATCGCTGTGAAAATGGCATCGGGGGCAACTTTTCACCAGGGCTTGGCAGCTGTGTCGATCGACGGGGAGGCGTGTCGATCAACACGCCAGCATCAATGTCGACTGCCTGGTCCATGCCTCTATGTCGATCGACAGGAGCCCTGTCGATCGAGACAGAGGCCTTAGTCGCGGGCTCCTCCTCCTTTTCACTCCCTTCTTCGGCCTGAGATTCGGCCCCTTTCTGTTCGGGTCCCTTGTAAGACTTGCCACCCCTCAAGGTGATGGCATTAACCTGATTTCTTTGATTCTTCAGATTCACCTGAGTGTTGCTCGGTAACTGCCCTTGTTTGTGTTGTGATCCAAGGAAAGTGGCAATTTGGCTGACCTGTGTCTCGATCATCTGAACATGCTTCTCCACTCTATCCACCTTGTTGTTGATTCCTTGCACCTCTTGCTCCAAATGTCCAACCCTTTTATCGGACCCTTGCATAAACTTGGCTAGGATCTCCTCGAGATTCAGCTTCTTCGGCTCCACAATAGATCCATTCTGCACATTGAATCCAGTAGGAGGTTGTTCAGCAGTATCAGGATTTGAATAAGAGAAACTTGGGTGATTCCTTGCTTTTTTGGATTGTATCTTTGATTGTAGTTCTGATTGTAGCCCTGATTGTAGCCTTGATTGTAGCTCTGATTTTGTGAGTATCCTCCTCGGTTGTTATTCTGATAACCACCTCATTGGACAAAATTAACATCAGCAGCATCAGTCTCGCAAGAAAAAGACGGAATTGGATCGACAGCAGCAATGGTTCATTTAGATTCCATCTTGGCAAAGTTCTCTCTCAGCTTCGTGATCTCTCCTAACAAATCTACCTCAGGGGTTGCCACCTTCTCCACAGCTTTGACTGGTTCCTTGCGGCTATTAGACCATCGCTGACTATTGTTTGCCATCTTCTGAAAGAAATCCATAGCTCTCTTGGGACCCTTAGTCATAATAGAGTCCCCCAATGTGGAATCCACTAGTTCGAAAGTCCTTCCATTCAATCCTTCATAAAAGATCTCAGCTTGATCCGCCAAAGATAAACCGTGGCCAGAATACACTCTCAGCAACTCTTTGTATCTCTCCCAAAGCCTCATAAAAGTTCTCATCATGCCTCTGAGAAAACCTGTTGATATCCTTCTTCCTTTGTTTGATCACACTTAGGGGAAAAATTCATCAAGAACGTATTCCTCAATTCCATCCAAGTGCTGATATTGGTTTTATCCAGAGCAGAAAACCATGATTGGGCTTTGTCTCACAGAGAAAAGGCAAAGAGCCTCATCCGCATTGCACTCTTGCTGACTCCATTGATTTTGACAGTGTTGCAGAGCATGATAAATTTGTCAAGATGAGCATAGGGGTCCTCAATAGCTCGGCCCCCATATTGCATCTGCTGAACCATCTGCACCAAACCAGTCTTCAGCTCGAAATTATTGGCATTGATGCCAATGCTGAAATTAGTATCCTGGAACTTAGGCCTATATCTTTTCTGGATGGCATCCTCATCCTCATCAGCATCAAATCTAGGCTCGGCCTCATCATCTTCATCATCTGAAGGGTCTCCTGGTGGATTATTGCCTTGAGGATTTCTATTGTTGGCTCTTTCCAGCTCTAGTATCCTCATGCGCTCCGGCATGGCGTGCATCTCTCTTAAAAGCTTAGTTGTCTGCTCCGGAGTAAGGTCAGGAACATTATGAGGATTGCCGTCAGCCATTTTGACTGTTTCACTGCCTGAAGCGGTCTCCTCCCGGTTTCTCCTGCTGTTGTTTCTTCTGCACATAGCCTCAATTTCTGGGTCGAATGGAATCGGTGTTTTACCACTCCTCCTTGTGTTCATAAACTACCTGAGAATAAGTCAAAGGGAAGAGTGAGTAAACACGAAAACAGCAAAGTAACGAAAAGAATTTCACTGACACATGAAATGAATGAGAAAACAAAAAAATGAAAAATTGACTTCTGTGTCGATCGACAAGGCCGCAGCGGCTCTGTCGATCGAAATTCAGCCTGTCGGTCGAAACAGAGGTAAAAATTACAAGAAAAATCTGGCGAAAACTTTAAAGGAAAACTAGAAGAAAAACTTGCAAAAATTAAAAGGGAAATTAAAATTACAACTCAAATCAATAACTCTAGAACAAATTCAATAACAAGATAATTCTAAACAATCCCCGGCAACGGCGCCAAAATTTGATCACTAAAAATTTAGCAATAGTATAGTCTAGTGGTAAATTAAAATTATTGATCCCACGGAGATTGTAAAAACGAACATCCTATATACTGAAACATTTGCTTTCGGTTTATTGTCCAAGTAAATAGAAATTTGAAGGGGTTTTGAAACTTAAAACAAATTTTGCAAGAAATTAAATTAAAGCAGAGATTTAAAATCAAGTTTTTCAGACACTAGAGAAAAGATCAGATTCCAGGGCAAGTTCATATCAAGGATAGCTTCTAAGGAAAATCTATCGATCAATTAAAATATTGATTAAGGTGGAACATTAGAAAAATATTACAAATTCCAGGATTTGGCAATTCATAAAGTGGATTATTAATTTCCTATATCCTTTCGGTCTCTAAAAAAATTAACAACTCCCACAAACAACAGATATATTCCTACGAATTAAATTCTTCTTTTCAGACACGACTAAAAATCCATATTATCAATTCTTAAATCCATTAATCAGTTTTCACTTTTCAGTCTCTAATTAATCAATTATGAAAACCTAATGAAATGACCAATTTAATCAGATTAAGAAAAAGCACAAGAATTGATAAACCAATTTAAAATATTGATCGATTTGATTACCTAACATGCACCCTAGACAATCACATAAACCCTAGAATCTGAATGAAGGATTACCTACACATATTCATGTTGAACAAAAATATGAAAAGATAAAATCTGTAAAAAGTCTTCATAAAATCACAGTTGAATTGAGTACAATCTTGATGAATATTGCTCCCAATCTTCAATCCAAGTCCAAAATAATTGAAGAACAATGAAAACAATAGCTCTAGATCTAAAATAATAGCATGAATGTGGAAAATCACCAAAACAAGACTATATATACTAAGTCTAATTGTCCCAACATGGAAATAACTGAAAAGGCAATAAATTCCGCCAGAACAACCCGTGTGTCGATCGACACACTCTCCAATTTTGAGCCAGCATGCGGCCCTGTCGACCCCTTCTCTTCGGACTCCCTGTCGATCGACAGGAAAGTAAAAATACCACAATTGCCTACATCTCGACTTGGTTCCTCCTTGATGTCGTGTCGATCGAAACAGAGGACACGGCTGAATAATGCATTCTCTGACTTAGTTGATTTTGCACTCAAAAACCTGCATTTTTCACCATGACAAACAACCCAAGCATAAAACAAGTACAATGCTCAGAAATTAAAGTAAACACACATTAATATTATCAAAACAACCTAGTAATCCATTTATAAGTGAACGAAATAACGCACTTATCAATCAACACTCTAGATTTAAAAATTTTCGTGTTCATTTTTTGTAATATATTGTGCATTATTCGATTTTGAGGATAATTTTGTAAAATAATTTCTCAATCCTCTAATTAAAATTTTAAAAACTTTAAATGATCATAATTCACTCAATTTAAATTCGTTTTTCATGTATTATATATTAAATTAAAATAATTTAATTATCTTTCAAACGAAATACTTATTTGATAAATTTAAAGGACGAAAACCTTAACGAAAAAAAGATAGTGATTCTATACATAAATCTCGTAACAGCACATTGACTTTCGTAAAATGCACGAAAATATACCTAAAATGCATAAAATGCATTATATTCTTTTAGAAAATGTATATTATATAGTGATATAATGAACAATTTTAAGATAAAATTAATAAATTTTAAGATAAAATAAGTTGATAATATAAATTTTTATTTTATGCAGTGCAATAATATTAGAATGCATATTTGATATAATATATATATATATATAATAAACTTATTTTAAGATAAATTGCATCAACATACATTTTATTTATGTAACATAGTGAGATTCAAATTATTTCGTTGTTTATTTCGATATGTGAATGATCGTCACGACTTAGAAAAAATTCAAAATTTACATGTTAACTTTTAATATAAACTTGATTTATTTTGATGAAGCTCAAATAAGACTATGATTCTTTTGAGTAGACATGGTAAGATTATTCAAATAAACTAAGGATATATATATATATATATATATATATTTTAGTTTTAAAAATCAAATAATCTTTATTATTTATAATAATATTTCCATATCAGATTAGATATGGATATCCAGATTTTGATACATACAATATTTCCTTCTTATAGAGATATATTTTTTTTCGTAATGAGATACAATGCACGTTTCCTTAGATAAAATGAATGATTGCTAAGATAAAATGCACAATATTGAAGATAAAATATCGTAAGTAGAGATATAGAGCATTTTATTTCGCAATGTAATGTTAATGCAGGATATCGCTACTTTTTATTAATTTCAAATTTCAATGAATATTTTCCTAAATTAATTATTTTTATACTTTTTATCATTTTTAGGGATTTCGGATTTTAAAGAAATCAATTTAACACGGTACAATTGCATTATCTTTTCTATGGAATTGCATTATATAAAATATAAAAATTGCATTACTCGTAATTCTAAATGTAATTATGTAATAAAATCTTCAAAAATTCCATGAAACATACTGCAACCGTAAAAAAATAAATTTAGAAATTCACGATTGCATTATCTTTGCCATCGGATTGCGGTATATAGAATATAAATTTTGCATTATTCATAATATTAAAAACTAATTATATTCTAAAAATCTCAAACACTTCAAGAACATCTGTAATGCAACTTTGCAGACTTATATAGTGCATATTTACAGGCTTATATGATACAACTTACTTAAGAAAAATAAAAAATTTCTAAAAAACTCAATTATTCCTTGAAGGATAATGCAACTGTACAGGCTTATATAATGCATATTTACATGCTTATATAATGCAACTTATATCTGAAAATAAACAACTTTTTTAAAAAATGTCAATCAATTCATGAAATACTGCAACTGTGCAGACATATGTAATGCATATTTACATACTTAAATAATGTAACTTACATTTGAAAGTTATACAACTATATTCTAAAACCTCAATCAATGCATGAAATATCGCAACTTTACAGGCATGTTTAATGCAAATTTATAGGCATATTTGATGCAAATTTAGAGGCTTAAATAATGCAACTTAATTAAGAAAAATAAATAACTATATTCTACAAATATACATTATTTTTGAAAAACCTTTCAACTCAAGCAAGCAAACTTAATTTTTTAAATTGTGACTGTGAAACACAAGCAAACAATCAAAAAAAGCATGGATAAAAAAGACGATGATAAAAGGAAGTCCGAGTACTTTGCAGATGATGCAAAGATTCTCCGTTGAACGCATCGGCGTAAACCACAATGTCGTCCAACATATTCATGAGAAATCAACCGACGTGATTCATAGTGCAAGCAAAATCAACACATTCATGAGAAATCAACCCTAGCCCGCATCTCCATCTTTTCCAACCTACAAACTCTAGTCGTCTTTCTCCCGCGACCAGACGCCACCACCATCGAACACCCCACGGATCCGCGACCAGATCTTGCGCTAACCACTGCAGCCTTGTTGCCGCTGTGCTACGATGATCCACGGTTTGCGCACGAAGCAATTGATCCACTGTTGTTGGCCTCTATCGCGCGCACGATCCTCGCCGGACTAAAGTAACCCGCACTAGCCGAAGCCAGTGCCACATCACGAGGTTGAGATGAACGTCGAACAAGCAAATACTCTCGCAGCAACTTCAAAAAAATAAGAAAAAAGAACATAATTGGATGAAAAATTCGTGAAATTTGAATTGCATGAATTCTGGAGATGAATATACGTTTTTCAACATGAAAAAGATTTGATCGATCACACTTTCCATGTTGTGTGGAAAATTAGTTTGCAAATTAATAATCTAATTATGAAATGAAAAAATACTAAAAAGCCCTTAATACATAAAATTAATTGATAAATTAAGTAATAAAATAAATAGAGATGTGAAATTTGGACCACTTATTTCATCAAATTTAAAAACAAGATCTATTCTCTTCTCCTATCTAAAAGAGACTTGTGATAGTATCACCACTATATATATATATATATATATATATAGAGAGAGAGAGAGAGAGGGGGGGATGCATTATATGGCTACCCATATCCCCTATGTTATATGAGCCCAAAACCTAACCATTAGATCTGAATCTGGACGGTTTATATTTAATTTAAAAAGTTAAAATTTTCGGTGCATTATTTAGTTAAACATGATACATTATTTGGGCATAATAGTAATTTTGATACCCACATTTTTTTAATTACGTGAGACATGTAAAGCATATCTCAAAATTGTTTTTTCTCTCTCCTCTAAAATCTTTATAAAACTTTTTTTTTAGGGAAAAACAAAATTTCATTGCATCTCAAGACATAAGTTCATCAGAGGATAAACCTCTGGATACATAATCCGGCAATGAACCGGTATAAAATCTAAAAAGAGGATTGCAAGTTGCAAGTTTGGCCATCAAATGAGCCATCTTGTTTGTCGTACGACGTGCCCACCTGTAAATGATTCCATCAAAATGTATATCCTCCTTCCGAACAGATCGGATAATATCCCCCAAGTACGAAACATCTTCCCAAGTCTTTTGGAGCATTAGACTCACCACTTTGCAATCTGTTTCAACAATGATGTTTTTAATCTCCAACTCTCGTGCTAATCGAAGTCCCTCCTGGCAAGATATTGCCTCAGCAATTTCCACTCCCCAACAACAAGGAATAAATTCGCACCTTGCTACAATAATCTTTCCTGAATCATCTCTAACAATCATTCCAATTCCTTTACCTTCCAGAATTGCGGCATCCACATTTACTTTGCACCATCCAGGCGTTGGTTTTTGCCACATTTGGGTTGTTTCCTCTGGTTTGGTTAACTCTCTCTCAATTGATGCAGCGACCCCTTCAACCATTTTCATTCCCATCTCCAATCCCACCTGATGTGGTAAGTTTTTATTTTGATACACCAAGAGATTTCTAAGCTTCCAATTTGCCCAAAGACAAGCAGCAAAGATACTATGCACTCTAGGATCATGAATTTGTTCAAATTTCTCCAACCATGATCTCATGGACATTCTTCTATCTGCATCTGATAAGTCCGGCCGAAGGGGTGAGATCACCCAATAAAAGGAACTCCACGTACAGTTACGTAAAGCATGCTCTGGAGTTTCCTCCTCCAAACCACATCTCCGGCATAACGTATCACATAAAATATGCTTTTGGTGTATTTTTTTGCAACCGGAAGAAAATCTTTAGCACATTTCCAGAGAAAGAAACGTACCTTTGGGATTGTATCCACTTTCCTGATCCATTTCCAAATTTTGTTGCAGCCATTTGAGGATGAAGCAGTAGATTCACAACACTCCCTCATCTCCTGGGCAATGTAGTATCCTGTGCGAACTGAATAGATGCCATTCTTTGTATATTTCCAAATCTGCAAATCCTTTCCTCGGTGCCTCGAAAGTGGAATATCAAGGATCTTCTTGCTTATGTTAGGAGGAAACATTTGGTTAATTTTCTCCACATTCCAACAGGTCCCATTTTCCTCTAAAAGCTCTGAAACAGTAGTGTTGACATCATTTTCATGACCATATCCATGCTCCACAAGTCTTCCTTCATCTGGGAGCCAATAATCATGCCAGATACGAATCTGAGCTCCATCACCTACATGACAATACAAGCCCCTCTGGAGAAGAGTTTTTCCTGCCATAATGCTTCTCCATATTTAAGATGGATTAAATGCAATCTGGACTCTAGGGTAGTATTTTGCTTGTAGGGTCTGAGCAACAGTGGAATTTGTTTGATGGATTAGTCTCCAAGCTTATTTTGCAAGAAGAGCTTTGTTGAAATCGCTGATTTCTCTAAATCCCAGTCCACCACTATCCATAGAGCTACACAATGTATTCCATTTGCACCAATGTATCCGTCTTTCCTCATTTACTTGACCCCATAAGAAGTTAGCTGTCATAGCATTAATTTTGTTACAAACATTCTCCGGTATTAGGAACATGCTCATCAAGTATGAAGGAATTGCTTGTGCCACGTGCTTGATCAATATAGTTCTCCCTGAACTTGAAAGTCACCTTCTCTTCCATTCTTTTAACTTTTTTCTGACTCTATCCACCAACATTTGAAAAACTTGCTTCTTTGACCTTCCAACTGTGCAAGGTATTCCAAGATAAATGCCATGTTTGTGGACTCTTCTAGCTCCAATTTTTTCTGCCAGTTCCACAGCCCTGCGTTCATCAACTTCCCCACTAAAGGCAATCTCAGATTTTTCAAGATTCACTAACTGCCCAGAGGCCTTTTCATACACTCTGAGGATGCGTTTCACTTGGAGTAGTTCTCTTTCATTAGCTTTGCCAAAAATAATACTGTCATCATCGGGACCTGGCGCTTTAAGAGGATGCATCTGAGCTAAGGCATTCTTGATCTCCTCTACTGTGAAAGGTTTGCTCAGTCTATAATTCATATCTTCACTGACCACATGTTCCACCGCAGCAAGAGCCTCTGTCATTTCAATGTCATTCCCAGCTTTAAATAAATTGGAAAAATAACTTCTAAACACCGTCTCTATGTCCTTTTCATTATGCACCTCAATTCCATCCTCTCTTCTGATACAAGGAATAAAATTTTTCTTCTGTCTATTTGTGGAAGTACGATGGAAGTAGGAAGTATTTCTATCTCCTTCAGACAACCATGAAATTCTAGATCGTTGTTTCCACATGATCTCCTCTTTTAGAAGCAAATCTTCCATTTCCACTTCCAGACGTCTGATGGCCTTGGCTTGCTCATCGCACACTCTCCCTTTTTTAGCCTCTTGAATATTGTTTCTCACTTCTTTTAATTGTTTTTTAATACTCCCAAAATGTTGATCTTCCCATTCCAGTAAATCATCTCTGCAATCATTCAGGAGCTTTCTTAGAAGAGAAGGAGATGGCTCTCCTTTTCGTTTGTTCCAGGTTGTGAGACATGTTTGGAAGCAAGTCTCATTTTTGAACCACATTTCTTCAATTCTGAAAAGCTTTTCCCTTTTTCCTCTTAGATATCCCCGTCTCATGGTGGATAAAAAAATGGGATTATGGTCCGTAGAAACTCGACAAAGATGTTCCACTTCAACATTTGGGAAGTTTGCCAGCCTCTCCTCTGTAGCAAGGAAGCGATCAAGTCTCTCCTGGATAAGATTATCCCCTTCTTGATTATTAGACCATGTATATTGTAAGCCTTTAAAGCCAATATCCTCCGGACTACAACTTCTAAGGGCTTCTTGAAACTCCTCCATACTAGCTTGTTCAGTAAATCGTCCTCCCATTTTTTCTGAAAGGTGCAAGATTTCATTAAAATCACCCGCACATAACCACTTATAAGACCCTTGCTATTTCAACTTCCTTAAAAGGTCCCACGTAAGGCATTTCTTGTGTCTTTCTGACCAGCCATATACACCACTAAATCTCCAGCTTCTTCCAGCTCCATCATCAATCACATTTGTATTAATATGGTGTAAGGAACTTGAGAGAATTTGTATTGTAACCTCATTTCTCCACAAGAGCAGAAGACCACCCCTTCGTCCCCCATTTGAGACATCACATGGAACACCAAAATAATTCACGAACCAATTTATCAACTTCAGCTTGAACTAATTTGGTTTCCATTAAGAAAACCAAAAAGGGATACTTATGCTTAAGCTGCCACTTAAGCAATCGAACTATCGCCTGGTTCCCAAGCCCGCGATAGTTCCAAACTAGGCAATTCATAGCTCCCGGCGGGATTGCCCCCTGGCAATCTCCGCCGTATCCATAACCTGACATGGGACTTCTACCAAAGACTTTTCATCTACTAAGGTAGTTTCCCTTAACCTTTTATGCACTAGATTTAGCTCATCTCCAATTTCTTCAGTTTCCTCTTCCAGAGGTCTCTTGGCAGTTCTGGATTGACTTTTTGGTGTAAGGTTTGTGGCTGCTGATGGTTGATTTAAGTTAGAAAGGTTTAGCTTTGGAGGAGCAACAGGATGACAGGTAACTGAGAGATTTGTCTTAGGCGATGTAGGTCGAGCGTGTGGAGGAATGTATTTGTTTGTTGGTTCAGGAGGGGTAGAAGATGGTTTATAAGGGGTAACAGACATGGGATTATCTTCATTGTTTATTGGGGAAAGGTTAGAAGAACTTGTTTCATTTGGGTAATTAAATTTGGATTGAAGGTTGTTCAAGAGAGCTGCTTCAGGATAGCTCAAAGCGCGGATGGGTTTCTGCACCCCCTCAAAGCGAGAATTTTTGCTAAACCTCTCTTTTTTAATAGGTGAAGCTTGGATTCTTGGTCCAAAAGGGATATCTTCAATGTTGTCGTATCTCTTGAACTCAACCAGATTGCACTCTTTATGCTGGTGTCCAATAATCCCGCAGCCATAACAGAAATTTGGAAAAGACTCATACTTGATGCTGGTGTCCAAGAATCCTGCAGCCATAACAGAAATTTGGAAGAGACTCATACTTGATCATTACCTTGAAAATGTTTCCTGCCAATCTTAGGGTGAGGTTTTTCAGTAATGGCTTCTGTATATCAATTTCCACGCAAAATCTCAAATAGTTCCCAACATAATCATCAAAATTTTTGTCAACTTCTATGAATCTTCCCAACCGTTTTGCCAGAGCTTTTGCAGTACCTTGATTCAAATAGTTTAACGGCAGATCATAAGCTCTGATCCAGAATGGAGCATGAACGAGGCTAATGCTAGAGGGTTGTTCATTTCCTGTCACAAGCGCAATGATAAACAAAGATCCATCATAATGCCAAGGTTGTCTTTTAATTACCCACTCCATTTCTTCCTTTGTACCAAATCAAAACAGGTACAAGTTTGATCCCCACTCCCTAGCATTAAAAGGTTTCTTCACTCTCCAAGCCTTTTTCATCACATCCAATAAATAATACGTATTCGGTGCCTTTTTTGAAACCAAACTCCCAACCATACAGACTGTTCCATCTTTCCCTTCAACTAAAGATTCGTTGGCAAACTCATCCAAATCCACTATTTCGTCTTCTACATTTAGTGGATTGTCTATTCCAGGCAGAAAGAAATTAACAGAGCAATTTTTGTGAATGACCTGTAGCAAAATGCTGAGCACAAATAACCAAGAGAATTAACCCACTTTGCGAGGATAATCACCAAGAAACCCGAATGCTTTCGATCTCTACTCAGTGCTGAAAAAGTCGACACCAGAAAGACGAGGAAGACAGGCACAATGGGGAACTATGAGAGAGGAAGAAGAAATATGGTATAGCGGCGGCGATTGAAGACGGGAACCCTAGTGGGAGGGTGACTTCCTAAAAATGACGAAGTAGTATAGAATCAACTATAAAACTTTAAATAATCATAGCTCACTCAATTTAAATTATTTTTCCACGTATTATATATCAAATTAAAGATAATTTAATTATCTTTCAAACAAAATCTCTATTACATATGTTCGGAATAATATATTTGTCGTAATACTAAATAATGTAATAGCCTAAACTAAATAATGTAATATAATACAAAGGTTAATGTAATGATATATTTAAAAGTACTGTAACGTTAATTATGTAATAAGAAGAATTAGATAATGTTATTCGATGAACATAGATAATGTAGCACAATATGAAAAATAATGTATTGACATATTATGTTGCATTATCTGTATTCATTGCTCATTATCTAATTCTACTTATTAGTATTACAGTATTACATTATCCTCTGTATTATGTTACATTATTTAGTTTTACTACGGTTATCTTATTCCGAACATATGCAATAAGAATTTTGTTTGAAAGCTAATTAAATTATCTTTGATTTGATATATTATATGCTAATTATTTATGAAAAATATGGTGCATTATTTGTTTACAATTTCAATATTATACTTGGAGTCAAGCTTAAAAATAAAATAAAACACGCTATGAACGATAATGTAGTAGATAAAGAATAAATAATGCATCAATTATCATATAAATAATGCAACATCTACACGTAAAAAACTGCAACTCAAAATGAAGGATGCGACGTCAAACTTCCATGGATAACTTTTCTTGCAATTGTTATATATCGCTTTTGTCCCCAACCTCCACGAATTGCACGCCGCTTTTCCTCCCGACTGTTGGCGACCGTGTTGCACCTTGCTACCACAACCATTGTCGTTGCTAGAGATACGCGAGGAGAGGAGAACACGTTGCTGTCGTCTCTTACCTGCACAACAACTAACTTCAGTAAAAATAAAACAAGTTGAGAATGCAACTCATAATTTCACCAACACACCAAAAAATTATACAAATTTCACCAACACTGTATTGACAAGAAAAGATATTTCTGCGTGGAGTTTGTGAGATGAGGGAGCACGAGAGGAGAGAGAGAAAAGAGAGAGAGAGAGAGAGAGAGAGTAGGAGAGGAGAGGGAGAGGGAGAGAGTATGCATTTGACGTGAGAGTTTGATGATTTGGGTAAGCAATATTAATTTATTCCTAGAGAATGACAAAATTAACCTTAATAAATAATTAAATAATAAATAAGAAGTCAAAGTCAGCATTTTAAAATTTAATCTGGGCTAATGTTTAAGAAAGTAAAAGGTTAAGATTTGGCCTCATATAACATCTGGGAAGTTCGTAACATATGATCACATCTCTCTCTCTCTCTCTATATGTATATATATATATATATATAGGCAAAAACTTGCGTTAGGCTCGCCTAAACAGTTTAGGCGAGTTTTATCCATACTCAAATGGGTTCACTCGTCCCAAATAGGGTTTATTAATTCTCAATTAAGGTATATTAGATGGGTTTGGGTTGGGTTGATGGATAAAACCCGCCTAAATCGATTAGGCAGTGGCGGCCCTGAGGCCGTGCGAGAGGTGCGCTGCACCGAGGCCTCCAAATTAAGGGGCACCATTTTTTAAAAAATTATATAATAGTAGTAATATTATAGTATTAATTTATCTTAGTAGGGGGCATCATTTAAAAAAAACATACGATAAAAAACTTTAACTAAACTAAAAAGATTAACAAAAAAATATAAATTTATATTTAGCCTAATAAAGATGTTTAGCTCAAAATTTATTAAAATTAAAATATTAATATTAATTAAAATATCAATATTAATTAAAATATCAAATAACATAGTAAGATTATTCTAGATAGCAATTAAGATAGTAAATTTATATTGTTTCTAATATAACACAACCAAAAGTTTGGCCTCTCTTCTAGTATGCGAAGCAACTACTCTCTCTTCACATTTCAATTGCTTCTCTAGTTCTCTTCTCTCCTTTTTTTATTTTTCAACATCATACAAACAAGTTTTAGTGAGTAGCAACTAACAACAATTTGATAAAATAATCCTCCATTTTTTTATAATAGTAATCCTTCATTATTTTTAAACAAATATTGTTTATGATGGGAATTGTTTGTGATCATAATGTTGTGCAGTATTTTTAATCCCATCAATTGTTCTTGCTCCATAATGTGATTTGCTAGGCCTTTGCACTTAATTTATTTGTTTAATCTTTTTTAATTATTCAGAGAGATTTAAGATTTCAATTTATTTGATTTTATTTATTTCATATTAATATTATGTTAATTTTCGTTTTTGAGTTAATAAACATTTATCTTGTTATGAGAAAAGAAAAACAAAGAAAATATATGAACAAAAAATCTCAAAAAATTTGCTTCAAAAACTGAGTGGATAATTTTTTTTAAAATGATGATTCTGCATTTACTTTATATGGTATTATTTAATTTCTTTAATTTTATTTTAAATTTATTTAAAAATAAAGTGAAATAATCTTATATGAAATTGTGAAGGACTCGAGCTTTTTGTTAAAAGATATTTTTGAATAAATCTTGAAATTTTAAATAAGATGGATGATTTTAAAATGCATTTTATATTTATATTATATTTTATTAATAATTTTACAACTATTCAATTTAAATAGGGGCACCAATTTTTTTTTCACACCGGACACTAAAATTTACAGGGCCGGCCCTGCGTTTAGGCGTGCCTAACCTGAGACCTTCCCATTTATATATATAGAGAGAATGGATCATATGCTAAAATGTTATAACATACTAAATAGGAATAAATCTGAGACCATTGATTTTGATGGATGAATGGTCAAGATTGAATTTTTTAGATTGACAGTTATTTATTTTAATATGGGTAATTATGCAATTTAATGATGTATAACATAATAACTAAACACTCCCTATATATATATATGAGGTACAAGGCCAACGTCTGTATGAAATAACATTTAAATTAGTTGGTTCTATTTATTTTTTAAATATATATTTGTAGGGTAGTGATCAGGTGAGAATAGAAGTTACTATGAGAAATAAGAATAGATCTCGCGCGTCCATCTCATCAAATCGACGAACAAGATTCATTCTCAGCAAATTAAAAAACGCGGCATTTTTGCCCCAATATCCTGCAATTTTAGCCTTTAAAGGCTAAAACTGTAAAAAAAACTCAAACACAAACAACAACATGCATTTTAAGCCCTATTTACTTCATTTTTAGCCCAATTTTACTTCATTTTTAGCCCGATTTACTTCATTTTTACATAAATACGAATTAAAAAAAATTAAACATCTTCTTCTTCAAAGTAGCAACACGAGCGTAGTCTCTATAAAACTCAATACCAACATCAACACTTCTAAAAACTCTGCCCTTAAAATGCTTTATCTCATCAACAAACTTTGGAATAAATGAACCTCTAAGATACAAAAATGCACAAAGTTAACACTAAAGATGCACAATATAATAGTAAAAATGAACGTCAATTTGAATACACACTTTGGATTAAATGAACCTTTTAAGATACAAAAATGCACAAAGTTAACATTAAAGATGCACAATATAATAGTAAAAATGATCGTCGATCTGAATAAAACTAATTTTTTTAAACTATATTCAAGCACAATAAACAAAGTCGAGACCGAACACGAATGCAAAATCCAGAAACAAAGAAAAAAAATCTGATCGAAGAAATATAAATCAAATCGAACGAAGAAGGAAGAAGAAATCAAATCGCGCGAAGAAAGGAATAAAAAATCTAATGAGATACTATTTCAGATTTAAAAAAGCTAAAATTACAAAAATAACCTTAATTTTGCAAAACTGCAGGATAATCGAGGAAAACTGCACACGGAGTGAAATAGATCATGAGCGTTGATATCACAAAATCAAAGGCTGATATTTATTCTCATTTCTCATACTAAAAACTATTCTCATATGATCACTACTCTATATTTGTATATATATAACTACATGCAAGAGAAGAAGAAAAAATGTGTGGGTGTGCGTGTGGTCCCTTGGTTTTGCAATCACACGAAAGAGAGAAAAAAGAAAAGGAAAATGGACATCTCTGTTGTTGTGAAAACACATTCAGAAGCACGCTGCATTACAACATCGGAATAGAAACAAAACAAACGTCAAATGTAAGTTGAAATTTACATGCAATAATATTCTCTTCGCTCACAACCAAATACACTACAAGTCAACACTTGTGACCAACATGCCAATCTCAGATAAAGCTCCATCTTATATAGAAGAATCATGTGGATATGACGATGCACTCACGCCCTTCTGGGGAACCAGACAGACGCCTCCATCGGATCCACCCCCGGGCACAGAAGCTTTCATTATGTAGGAAATGGAGGCCCTACTACCCATTTCTTTCCACGCGCAGCGCCATCTTTTTCCAGAAGTCTTCGGGTTCACACTGATTCCCCATCTCCATCGTCTGTAGGCTGATAGGGATATCAAGAAACTATTCAGAAACCATGGCTGCTGCTTTTCTTCTTAATCACTCATTGCAGCAAGATGACCTTGGGGCTTCTTTCAAAGCACAGCTAGGTTGAAGGCATTGCACTCATCTGGTGCTCTACTACAATCTTTTGCTAAAAACAATGACTAGTTTATGAACAAATACAAGTCTTCTACTACTACTACTGAGGAATGGAATTAAATGGCATCATCAATCAAGCCCCAAAGCCTTGGCTTTCACCTTCAGGGATCTCAAATAATGAATGGCTTCATCAATCACAACTATTGCATCTTTCCCATTAGCATCAGGGATTATGCTCTGCAGAATGCTCACAGTTTCGTGTATTTTCTCTCTCCGTGATCTTTTGCTGCCCAATTCTTCCCTATGCTGATTACTACGGGTACCACCGCAGCTCGACTCAGCATCACTTTCTAATTCAGAGCAAGCAAAGGTTTTCAAAGAGCTTGCAGCGTACCTGTCATCTAGCAGTTTCCGCCTTTTGGGTGCTACTGAAAGACTGTCAACTTCTTCGCCAGTTTCCTCGACCCGCTTTGGCGTGCTATTGTCAGTCATGGTACTAGGCGAATGACCGGTGCTGGTCTCATCATCCTCGGAAGAACCATAGTCATCATCAGAACACAACAGAGCATCCAGTTCTTCTGTGTCTTCATGCATTTCATCCTCTGAGATATCTCTCGGGTCCTCCTTACTCAAATTAGGCATGGTGGGAGGATTTGGCAACCGAAAAGGTCCAAACTGAGCAGGAGTAGGAACCCCGGAACTGAATAGCAGGGTTGTCTGGCCACCAGATTGATTAAATACAAGGAATCTCTTCTGAGAGGGTACAGCGCCCGTCAGAGGGCTTCTCTGTTGTCCGATATCAGATCGGCCCATGGAAAACATCTCCGAGTTCAATGCAGGAGTGAAGGCTTGCTGGAAATGTGGCTTCTGGCAAAACCAATTTTGCAACTTGTTTGCTTCACTTTGTTGGAAATCATAATCAGGCCTCAATGGAAGGTTCCTCAATGTAGAATCGTCGACAGCTCGAGGATACCTATGAGCAGGCTCAGTATTCAGACAGCCGCTCGTGAAAGGAAAACCAGACAGATTCAGAGTGGGTGAAAGCATATGCTTATCGAACCCAAATCCGAAATTTGTATCCATTTTAGCACAAAAATAACCTGACAGTAACAACGAAAAAACGAGCAATGAGACTAAAGAAAGAAACTAAAAAAATGATAAAACCAAGTGATCGAGACAAGCAAACATACCTAAGAATAACAGACAGCTCGTTGTATCTTTGAGTGAAAAACAGAAATACTAAAACAAAACCCAGCTTAACTCGAACGCGTTTAAAAGAAATCAATCTACGTTACAGGTTTCAGGAGATGGCGGAAGTACTCGGCCTGAAAGGAATGCACACAAGAAAACTCATCAGTATTCTAGAAAAGTGCGGAAAAATGAGCATCGATGAAATCACAGATATGGATGGTGCTGCCTACTAACCTGGCAATCTTGAAGAGGTTGGAAGCATGCTATGACTCTAACTATAATGGTGGCACACCCAGGAATCCCATTTTCGTGAATTGTTGCGCGAAATCTTGTCTGACTAGCTGCTTGGCACACCATAACTACTCCAAATCTTTAACTCAAATTCACACCAACCCAACAAGGATATGACCAGAGGGAAATAACTGCTCCAATTCCGGGGCAAGTTCTCAATCTTCGAGCCAAGACTACAAATAAATCACAATACTTAATCCAAAGAAATGATCCAGATTGCAAGACAGCTCAAGATGGTACAGAGGTCCGATCGGAAAGCTTCACGGGTTCAGGAGATAGATCAGCTTATCCAGCGTACGTAGCATGGAATGACAACAAAGCAAGTAGATCCCATGGCACTAAGATTCTATTCAATGATTAATGCAGAGGGTGTTGAGACAGAGGGAGAGTAAAGGATGCTGTCTGGTTAAACCGGATTTATAGAATCACGCGGCAATACAAGTTCAAAGAGATGACTTTCTGGAACACATCAATGGACAGACTATACCACCGCATACTGTTCTTCAATTTGATCTTTTTACCAACGCCTGCTGAATGTTGAAACACACATTCATAAGCAAGTTGAGAATTTTAAAGAAACTCACAATCATCTAATAATAACTTATTCAGCATTCCAAGCGCACAAGAAGATAAATTAGAGAGGAACAACAAAATTACAGATAATAGTAAAACATGGTTGAAATCTTTCTCTGCTTCGAGCCAAGATAAGAAAGACAAAAAGAGTAGCTAGCTTCATTTCCATTGACATTGTTCAGAAAAGACAACCAAATACTGCAAGCTATAGTCCTATTGTTTCAACAAGATCCCTCAAATAATTGAGCATGCTATAAGAAACACAGATAATTAGCCACACCTATTAAATTATCTGACATAATAACAAAGAAGAACATAAAATGCGCACTAAGAACTTCATCCTGTGCCACATAATCAACAAGTACCCCAAATTTAAGAGAATATACCTAATATAGAGGGGCTACCATATTCAATCGAGATAAAGACAAACTTCATTGTTTAACTTCTTCATTGACTGGAACTAAACTCTCAAATAGCACAAAGGGATCCAGAATAAGAAAATTACCACCCAAAAAATGAACTTTTTTTGCATTCCCATATTCATCTTTTCTTATCTTTTCTCTTTCTTCCTCATTCAAGAGAAAGAAAACCCCAACAAACCAGATCTAAAGACATGTCTAGCAAGATTCAAATCAAAAGCACCACAGGACCCAAAAGAAGAAAATCCACATCCAATAAAAAAATCAGACAACAAGACTGCAGGAAACAAACTATTGTGAAAACTATACTTCCCAATTCACAGCAATCCCAAAGACTGAAAAAGGAAAAGAAACTTACAGCCCACAAAAGAGACAGCACCAAGAAACTGCTTGTCCTTCCAACGAACGCACTACAATCAATCAAGAAATCCCAAATGCAGAAAACAGCTCAAAACTTTCTAGAGAGAGAGAGAGGGACAGAAGAGGTGGGAGTGTGTGTTTAAGACAGTCAAAAGATGAGGAGTGCACGGTGGGTGAGACACTATATAGACACACAAATTATGGGTCAGGAAATGGAGGTGAATTACACTTTCACCGTATGAGTATTAACTTACTGAGAGTAGTGCCATAATTTTTGGTTATTTGTTGATTTGATTTCCATGAAATAATGTGCCAAACGTGTGAACAATCATGGAGTTGTTGGCTTTGTGTGCGTGCGTGAGGTCTTTTGGTGGAGCCGAGGGTGGTTGTAGCAAAGCATGATTCCTCCAATAGTTTGATGTGATAATTAACAATAATTAAAAACCTCTTTTTTGGGCGTTTTGTTTGGGCAATTAAAAGCAATCACTGTTTTTATGGCGTGTGATTCTTGTTTTGCTCTCCAATCTCCATTTATATCACCATGTTTCCTCTCCTTTTTTTACTCTCTCTATCAATCACTATTTTATATTTTCATCATCTTTTTAATTTTTTTTTATTTTACACTATTTCAAAAGTGATCATTTTAATATTAAATTATATTTTTTTTTCAATATATGCAATACTCTATTTAGATATATCAATTGGATCGATCCATCGATTTTCTGACCAACCTTATTAGATTGTGAGTGATTCGTTTTGGTTAAATTGGGCTAAAAAAATTTTGGGTTAAAGATTTTGACCCTAACCTATTAATTTTCAGGCTTGTCTGTCGGGCTGACGAATTTACAAATTTTTTTATTTTTAATATTTTTTAATACTCTTTTTATGTCATTAAATATATTCTCACTTTAATAATTCGTAAAATAATAAAATGTGTAAAAAATATATATTTTATCCTAAAATATATTCAAAATACATCACAATCTTTATATATTGATACATTTATATATTAAAAATATATTATCTTATCAATATTTATATATGTTTAACTTTATGATTAAATGATTTTTAAGAATCCAATTATCTATAATAAAATATTTATATAGTGTAACTTAATTAACAAATGTGATATTGAATAATATTAGTATGTTTTGGTAATATATTTATATATTACTAAAATTGATCGAGCCAATCCGTCGATTTTCGGGCTCAACCCTATCAGACCTCAGATTATTTGGTTAAAAATATTTTCGGGCTAAAATATATCAACCATAACCCACATTTTATCTTGGCTAAATCAGACCAACCCACATACTTCCGTTTAAATTAACCCTAATCACAGCAGCGGATCCACTTGGCAAATAGGGTGCATTCAGCCTCAACTAAAAAAATCCATTTTAGTAAATTTATAATCAATGAATTGTGGAAAAAAAGGTTGAAAATGAAGAATAAGAAAATAGTGTGAGAGGATTAACAATGAAGAACTGAAGATGGGCCAACATTTTTTTTTTATTTCAGATGCAAATTTTTAGATTTATTTATAACATTGATATATTAATTTTATTGTATATATGCTATTATTATAATGAACAATATTTTTATTTAATTGCGTATGTAAAAACCTAGTGAAACTCCTCCGAAAAATTATTGGGTCAGCCACAACCTAATTAAAACCGGTACATCATTGTTCAAAATTTATTGTTTGAAACATAGTGATTTTATTTAAGATTTCATTCTTCTTAATTTTAATAATAACATATTGTTTCGTGAAAGCAATGTGAAAAGGAGAAATATATATATATATATATATATATATATA